>JABMBR010007776.1:0-52189 GCA_018881525.1 Meteorus sp. PSUC_FEM 10030008 | reverse complement strand
ATATATATGTGCTTAAATGCGTGATGATGTTTTTTTTTTTTGGTTAGGAACATGTACGACGTAATGGAAAAGAAAGAAAATATCAAAATAATTAATTAAAAAACTTTGGCGAAGGAAAATGTTTAATAAGGTGAAGAGAAATACTCGCGATTATTTGCGTGTGTGTGTGTGTGTGTGCGTTTATTTTAGTGAAAGTGTAAGTATGTATGATTATACTGATCCCTCTTCCTTACGTTGATCTTTAACCTCAATTCTTCAACCCTCTTCCTTTTTCTACCTCCCAACCAAACACTTCTTTATGACGACGACTGCATTGCTCCCCCTGACAAAGGCTCGTATATTCAATATGAATATTCGTATTTGCAATTATTATTCAATATTATATTCATGAATGACAAATAAAATGAAAAAAAAAAAATAATAAAACGATATGAAAATATAAAAAATAAATGGAGATGTTTAATAAGTGAATAAATGGCGGATGTGGAGTGTGGAATTTTTTGTTAATGAAACGATGAATAAATGATGGAACAAAAATGAATGTTGTTATCGAAGGGAAATATCATTGTAAAATGATTTGAAGGTTATGAACGTTGAGAGAGAAAAGATTATTTTTCACAATTATTAATTTTACTTGTGTATTGAATGTTTTCAATTTTTATTTTTTCTTCTTTTTGTAGACTGTCAATTGTGAAATTTTATTTCATCCATTCGATTTATGACTGGCGCTATCTTGTTGTAATTTTGTGTTATTTTTCATCATCACATTGATGATTATTTCAAGACGTGAATTGAAGCCATAGGAAAAAAAATGTTTCTTTTTCTCTTATTCCAAAATGATTAATTGAAATATGCGTGGGTCAATATGTCCTTTCCTTCATGAATTAAATGAGGAATGGATTTATGAATAGAATGGTAAAGGAAATATTGATGTGAAATTTCATTATAATAATAAAATGAAAAATGGATGATAGTGAATGGTTTGAAGTTTGCAATAGATCATGTCTCGTTTTTGATTCAAATGAATCATTGAGACACATAACCTTGCCAAATTTCCATTGCATTCAGCGTTTGAGGATGAAGGAAATTAAAATATTGAGAGATAGTGATGGGTTAATGTGAAAGAGATGAAGCGATAATGAAGTGAGACGCAACGAAAAATATAACGCAAATAAATTCATTGCTTAATGTTGATGTGAATAAAGAAAAAAAAAATGAATTACATAACTATCAAATCGTTTCAAAAAATATCGATGTATATATTCTAAGTTTGTATTATAACTCCCAATCAAATTTGTATGAAATGGAGGATATCACTTCAAAAGATGAATGAAAGAAAATATGAAAAAAAAAAAATTTTATCTGGGAGTTTTATTGTTGCATTGTACTCCCACCTATTCCTTTACGCATTCTTCAATATTGTTGCTGAGATTTAAGTTGTGTTTTGAAATATTTTTGGTGTATTAACTGGTTCTGTATGTTGAGAAGAATATGATGGAGTTGAAGACAAATCCAACATAACCTAACATGCCATGAACCATTTCTGGGCATCATAATTTTTCATGTGAAATCTTCGTTCATGTTCTCATTCATTCCATTTAATTTCATTACATTGTTGATTCATATTTAATATCCGCTACCATTAGTATCAATTTAACATGGATAACAATACATGTGTGATACATAACCAAACTTTTTACATTGAAATGGTTTTTTTGCAACGGAAAATTACTGCGTTCAGTCACAGATGATTTTTCGGAATAACTGCTACAAGTCGGCGACAATCCGGATCTTCACATGTAAAAATAAATGGAATTTACATCAAGACATTGAATGTGAGCGTGAGAAGAAAGCGATAAGAACAACCACTCACCCTCTGTATCCAATACGCATTCCTCACGAGTTTTAGAAGGACGATAACATTTCACACATTGATACGAAGGTTTATGATCTTGTGGAACACAAAGTGTATGTGGTGGAACAGGACCCACACATGGAGTGTTACACCATAATTTATTTTGACATGCCTCTACCGCATCACAATCTTGATCGGACAAACAACCTGGAATAAACGCGCAGGTAAACATGTTGAAAATTTTCAATGTGGTGAAAATGTTGTTCTATTGTCTCATATCTATTCGGATTTTATGTCTTACGTTTTGCACATCTCATTGTATTCGGATTACGTCGATATCCAGGTTGACAATTACATACTGGCAGTAGTGAGGTCTTATCCAATTCACAATTTTCCAATCGACCACACTTTTTGTCAGAGCATAAGCTGAAACATGTGCCATTTTGACATTTTGAAACAGCATCGCAATCTTCGTTATTTTTACATTCAATTTCTGTAATGAGATAGAAGAAGAAAATTTGTCAATGTCGTTATCCACCGTGAATGTTAATTTGTCATGGTGGGTAAAATTTTCACTCACTGCGTTCACATGCGAATGTAATTAGGCTATAAACATATCCAGGTTGGCATAAACAGATTGCGGTGCGATTTTCTATTTCACAATATTCATGATCATCACACACCGCGTGTGCACATAGATCGGTGCATTTCTTATCATTACACACTTTTTCATGAGGACAACCACTATCAGACGTGCAATCTGCGTTCACGAAATAATAAAAATATTATTCAATGTTTGTTTTGGTTATGTTCATTATTGTAATTGGAATCGTCAAAATTTACATACACCCCAATAGAGCATCCATTCCAAATCCTGCACCAATCAAGAACGGGATCAGACATGTTAGAACAATGAGAAATGCGCAAACAAATTTCATCTTCAAGATTATTTGGCTATTGTGAACTTTGTTGATTTATATTACAAATTCTCAATGATATATTTGTGAAATGCGTCGATTTCGTGAATTATTTCTGGAAAATATAACAACAATTACATGAAATCTGTTGAATTTCATGTATACGTGTTTACTCACTTGAAATAATTTGTTCTTTAATGTGTTTTGCCACGTTCTGATTTTCCAAACATATCTTTATGCGTTTGCACAATCGGCACTTTTCGATATTTTATTATCTTTCATGGCTATATTTTCCAACCCGTACGATATTTCTCATCGCCATGTCGATTATTCCAGATAAAAATATCACGTTAATGTTCAAGGTTGCAGTAAAAATTTGCCTGTTGAAAAATTGTTGAAAAATATTTTCATAGGTTATACATTGGAACAGCACACTCAATAAACATTAATTAACGCAGTTTATTATTCACATCTTGTCGCAAAATGATGTACAAATCCTTTTACTAAATCAAATGTGATCCATGAAATGATTTCTTCATCCCTCACACAATCATAAGAATTTTCATATAGACATGAAGTTCACAATTGCAATATAAAATTGTCTTTTGTCGGAGATTCTCTTCATTTTCATGTATAGAATGTTCCTCAAAGGATATCAAGGAGCATTTTCCGTAAAATTATGCATCATAAATACGCAAAACATCTCTTCATATCGAATTGGTTTATTTATAGGTTAAGTACAGGATCACAATACAAGAATAAAAAGTTGGATCAATTTTTTTGTTGGTTAAGTTACAACATCTCTTTCTTATCAACAATCTTCTATGCTACAACAAATGAACGATCAAATATACAAGTTCAATTATATGATACGAGCGATTTGCATCATCCAAGCGGTACACATCGATTAGTGCGACGATTGCGTATGAATTTTGGTAAACATACACACGTAGCAGTGTGATTTTCAGCTAAACATCCTTCATTTTCATTAATACACTTTGGAATATCAGTTATACATGCATTAACGCACTCTCCTATTGCACATTTCTCTGTTCCATGACAACGATCATGACTGGTACAAATTGGTGTATGCAAGCGTGCTGAGAAATAATTTGAATAAAACTTTTCATAAATTCCATACATAACCAATCAAACATAACATCCATCATCCTTATGAAAATTCCATTCTCACGTTTTACACATTTGATTCCATCAAGGTCACGTACACGATCAGGATCACATAGACATCCATAAGAATGATCATTATCAGGCTTGCACAATTCATATTGTGGACATGGACGATTGGTGCATGCATGAAGACATTGATGCTGCATACAAGTCTCCGAAGGAAGACAATCCTTGTTCAGCTTACAAACTGGAACAAATCAAAAACAGAAGATAACCTATAAAAATTTATTGTTTTACAATTTATCAAACGTATCACATGTTTCCTTGTTTCAAAATCTCTCAGTTATCTTACGCTTTCTACAAATCGTGTGATTATCGTGCGCATAACCAGCCAAACATTTACAAGATGCAGAATGATTTTCTGCTACACAAGTAGCTCCTACGTGACATGCTTCATGTTTGCATGCATGTACGCACAATTTATTCTTGCAAACTTCATGGTCATAACATTGACTGTCGTACGAACATCCTGGAAAATTCATGAATGTTTAATAAATTGAAAATCGCAACAATCTTCTGTATGTTATGATACAGACGTTTCAACAGTGCATTTAGCCCAATGCCACCACCGAGGAAGAATGGAATGAGAATTGTTGAAACAACCAAAAAAGCCAAAATTACTCTCATAATGCTGATGAATGAGTAAAAAGGCTACTGTGCAGACAGTTTGTTTTCTAGAATTTTAAAATCATGTTGATACGTGTCATGGCGATATTTTCAACTTTGATAATTTTTACGAGTTCACTTCAGGATAGTCGAGAGCCAAAACCATTTTCAAATAGATTGCCGAACCCATCATAATACGTCAGAACCATGTCACCATAATTAATATCATACAGTTGTGCATTAATTATCATTCATAATGGATATTATTGAATTAATTTTTATAATGGATTAATCATGTGATGATGAAAATTCAATTTTAATATTGTTGGATGGAAGTTGAATGGTGCGCTTGCGCACTATAGGTAAAGTCCACTGCGCATGCTATTGGACAGTGAGCATTGACGTGTTTCATACATTACATGCGGGCGTATATTCACCCCTATTACAACGTTTTTGTATACAATTCAATGTAAATCCACATATTTATACTTGAAACTCGTAATTGTGTGTTTATGTGTGACAAAAACATAGTAGAAACGAATTTTAATAGTAGTTAATCGTTAGAAAGTGAAGAATAGCGAAAAAAGATACAAAACACGATTTTGTTCATATCGATCTCTGTCAAGTGCCCTGTTGTCATTCCTTTTTCATCGGTTCTTACTGATTATTTATGACTCATCATTTTTACTTGATTCATTGGGAATAGTATTGCACTGATGCATTTTATGTATTCATGTCATTTCATTTATTAATTTAATTTTCGACAATATTCGCTCGATAATTTGTGAAAATGAAGATGATACAGTGGCGGCATCTGGAGTGAACATTGAATAACCTAACAATATGACTGTGGAAGGAGATAAGGTAAAATTATGAAAATATAATTTTCATATATTTATACAACGTTTAGTGTGTTTATATGTTTATTCTTTCAATGTACAGTATAAATATATATGTGTTTATGAAATAATAAAACGACACACAACAACGGAAATTTTCAATGTCTTCACGACTGTCGTGATGGTGGCGATTATTAATTTTTCATCCTTTTCATGTTCAGGTGAATGAGGTTCAAGAATTGAAAGAACGCGGCAATGATTGTGTACGTCAGGAAAAATTCGCTGAGGCGATGTTCCATTATACTCATGCGATCAAATTAGATCCGAGAAATTATTCACTGTACAGCAACCGATCTTATGTTTTTCTTAAAATGCAACAATATCATTTTGCAATGGAAGATGCTTTGATGACGATCAATTTAAAACCTGATTGGACTAAGGTAATGATTGACAATGTTGATATTCAGCTTTGTTACTTGGACGACTCATGTGGAGATGAACATGATTTTTTAGGGTTATTTTCGCAAAGCAGAAGTTGAATTTCAAACATTTCGGTTCAGTGAAGCTTTACAATCTTATGGACAAGCTTTACATTTCCAACCTAATGATCCAGGCATACTTGAGGCTATGGACAAAGCTTCGAGGTCATTAATTAAAGATAAAAGAGGTATAGCCTATAAAATGAAGCAAATTTGACTCTGAATGAATTGGAATTTATTGTTTTTTATGTTTGTTGTGCAGCCGATCAACAAATCCCGTGGCTTGGTGCGGGCATTGGAATTATTCTCGGTGTGATCGTGGTTATTGCTGATTATGTATTCACAAATAAACCAACACTGACGGTATGCATGAACAATTGTATAGGTTATGTTACATGGAAGAATAAATTGTCTTCTTTGTTGATGCATTAAATATCTTCCTCATTGCAGCATCCACTTTTAATGGCACTTTTAACGATCTCCATCGCCATGGTGGGTTTTGCAGTGGCAAAAGGATTTCGTTATTTTGTCAAATGTCAACGTAAGTCACTACTCGAACCGCCAATCGACCTCTTCGATGATCATAACATGAATGAAACCCCATCACAAATGAATAATACAAATGGAAATAATTATGACAAACATCCGAGAAATACTAAAGCACAAACACGACAACGATTAAAAAAACGAAAGACATAACTTGAACAAGTTCATTGATGTGAAAATTGAACTGTGTGAAGTGTTGTTGATTTTCCTCGGTATACATCGAACAATCGAAAGGAAGGGAGAACAAATATTCAATTCAACATGCGTATTAGCGTTTCAGCAACGAGGAACGACAGGAGTTTCGTTTGATATGTTCAATCACACGAATTATTCATCCACAGATAACCTCAAATTGATGATCTCTTTCACTCCCACCATTTCATGTCATACAGTCATTGTTTTTTCATGTGAAATCTTACTAATTTAATCATAAATCGTTGAGAATTAGTATCTTTCACGTTGAATAGACATAATGAACAGAAACATTAAATTTCTCGTAATTTCAAATCTGAGGTAATCTATGAACAGTTATATACATATATATGATGTGCACCGATCGATATATAATCACCACAGATGGCGCATCATGTGTCGAGAGTCTCAGGTGGATTCTGACATGTTTAACGACCGTTAGTCAAATTGGATTTGACAAATAAATTTGTACTTATATATGACTAAAGTGTAATAGAAATTTCGCTAATTATATACAAGTATAAAACTTCTATGGATTTATTTGCATTGAGTGAGACAAAGACATATCAGAGCGTCTCACATCCAATGTCAATTTCCATTGTTTCATGGACAAACAAATTACGTTCAAAACAACAATTTTTGTTTAATCAGGTGGAGAAAAATTCAGTAATTATTATTATAAGCTGTTGACTGAATTAACAGCTTGAATTTTTATTGCCACACTGTCAAAAACTTTTCTATAGTTTCAATATCAGCAACATAACCTACAGTACGTTTCTTACGCACAAATATGGCAATGGTTAATTGGTGGAGCCTTGAAGCAAGAACTAACTGAGAAAATAGAGGTGCAGTTAATCACATAAGGTGACATTATACAAAAGACACGTCAATCAAGTTGTCTAGCACTTGTATGGGGTTATGTTGACCATTGGAGTAGTAGCAGCGGTCACAAATATCAAATCTTCACACATGCATTGATATTTCTAATAATGTCGTAATACCAGATGACATTTAAATCAACCCACACTGATTAATTATATTTATAACGCATAATAATTCAATTTCGTTGATATTGAGACGCTCATAACCTAAAGACAATCTGCAGTTTCCCATCTGTATCAGCCACAGGATTTTTATTAAGAATCAGATTAATCTCCCGTGTCATTCTCACACTCATCATTACAAATATAAAATGACAACGATATACAACACACAAGCTGAAATTGTACGTCTTAATTTTCAATACTCCAATATAGGCATTAGGTTAAGTCAGTTGATACGACAAAACAAGGATAGATAAAATAGTTGTATGAAAAATACCCAACGATTCAACAAACACTGAATAAATTATCAACTCAACATATGTCGACTATTCGCTACATGTATGATACCGGCGAATTGAAAAATATAAAAAGAAAATGAGACAAAAATACAAAACTCACTCATACACATAAAACAATGTCGAATGAACGAGTATAAACCAGTTACACACACCGACATTGTTGCGTTGCGCAAACAGCAATCACATATATATATATATATATATAAGTAGAGTGTCATAGTTGACGCATGCGCAGTAAAAAAGTAAAATTCTTCAAAGATCTTTTACGTTCTCTCCTTTTCTATCATTTTTATTATAATTATTATTATTATTCATTATTATTATTCATCGTGCTGATTCCACCACTACTTTCGTACTCACAACTCACAAATCGTAGTGATTTATACTAAAGATGGTTGATGATGGGAGAGGGGGAATCGAGTTGTACGTGGCAGTGGTGCAACAGAGAAGTATGAAAACTGCCAGTGAAAAGATGATGAGGTTATGAGCAATGAAATAGAATTGTGTGAGTGGGGTACGATGAGGATCACGTCATACGATAGCAATAGCGAGAGAATTTAGGGAGATAGAGCGTGATGGAGGGTGGGAGCGGAAAGGGAGGAAGAAAACCGAGTGTACAAGTGTGGTGTGTATCAATGCGCAATCGCATCAGTACCGTTTGACGACGAGTTTGGTGGGTGCTGCGAAGAGAGGTGGTAAAGGAATGGACAGAAGTATATGAAGAGAGCGAATATTAGACGTGTGAGAGAAAGGGACAGCTGCAGCGACATTGGTCAGCACTAACAACACCAGCAGCAGCACCAACACAGCACAAACAGAGGCAGAGCGAGCCACACACCAGCGAGTCACGATGCACGGTGAAAACGACAATCGGCCAGGGGCACAGGGCTGAGGGCTTTGGGGGCTCCGCCACGGGCTCATTGTCCATTCTACCCGCGATTTTTTTAATATAAAGTAGATAGAGTATTGGTGCAGCGATGGAACAAACGAAAATTCAATCTTCAAGGCTACTCAACACGTCCTGCATCGAGAACAAGGACGACTTGGAGGAGGTAACATAAATATTTGAAATAAATCCGCTGCAAATATCAAGTGCACAAGTCCGCCATTGTTGCGATGGTCGCGCATTTGCATTGAGGGCGCTGCCGTCGACTCATTTCTCAAAACAAAAGAGAATGGTGAAGAATGAAAAATAACAATTGTCATGGCGGTCGATTCGAATTTTTATGAGATTTATGGTTAATTTGTATTGTGGCAAGTGTAGTTGGAGTGGTTTGTTTATTGGGTTGTTTATTGTTGCAGAAATTTGAACGATGTCATGGAGTATTGCAGAGTTTGACTGCGGGTTTGTCGGAAAAAGAGGCGCATGACACGTTGAATAATGCTGTATGTAAAGATAAAACACATGAGGAAGTGTCATTGGGATTGTTGGTTGTTATTTTAACGGATCCGCAAGATGCAGCGAAGACTTATCGTGATTTGACATTGATAACTCGAGACGGTTTGGCCATTGTATTGGGTCATTTGAATCAGTTAGTGCTCGAACGTTATTTGAGATTAAATGATGTTGCGCGAACACAGTTATTGTGGTTATTACGTGAATTAATAAGGACGAGCGTTGCTAATGTTGATAATCTTTGCTTAAGTTTACTGCGACATGCAGCTGGTGGTGATATATCATCGCGTAATTTATATTTGGTCGATGCATTGTTGGATATTTTTCAAGACAATCGACCGTGGCTCGATAAATTTCCATTTTTAGTTGCATCTATTGTTTATACATATTTGAGATTAATTGAAGATCACAGTGGACCACATCTGAATGCTCTCAGACAAAAAGAAGTGACATTTACAGTTGGTCTCATACGTGAAAAAATGATCGATTGTTTGGTGATTGGGAGGTTAGTTTTGTTCTTTATGTTTTTTCAATGATGTGAAGTTTGGTGAGTATGGGTTAATGATGGTTTTGTTGGTTATACAGAGATTTGGTGCGATTACTACAAAATGTTGCTAGAATACCTGAATTTGAGGCATTGTGGAAAGATTTATTGTTAAATCCGAAAACAATATGTCCGAGTTTTGTTGGCATTGTTCAATTATTACAAACAAGAACATCCAGACGATTTTTACAATCGCGATTGACTCCGGATATGGAGAGAAAACTTGTTTTTTTAACAAGTCAAGTACGTTTTGGTAATCATAAACGTTATCAAGATTGGTTCCAACGACAATATTTAGCAACACCTGAATCACAATCGTTACGTTGCGATTTGATCAGATTCATTGTTGGGGTTATACATCCTACTAATGAATTATTGTGTTCGGATATTATACCACGTTGGGCTGTTATTGGATGGTTATTGACCACTTGCACATCAACTGTTGCTGCCAGCAATGCTAAATTGGCGCTGTTTTATGATTGGCTGTTCTTCGAAGCTGAGAAGGATAATATTATGAATATTGAACCAGCCATTCTTGTAATGCATAACTCTATGAGATCACATCCTGCTGTCACTGCCACATTATTAGATTTTTTATGCAGGGTAACTATTATCATCATTTTATATTGAAAACTTATAATAAGACATTTGTTTCCATTTTTTTCCTCCTGCAGATAATACCCAATTTTTATCCAGCATTAACGGAAAAAGTGCGCAGTGGAATATTCTCATCGCTACGACAAATATTAGAAAAACGTGTTCTACCAAGTTTATATCCGTTATTTGATAGTCCGAAATTGGATCGCGAATTAAGATGTAAAATTCGTGAAACATTTAAGGAATTTTGTTTACCACCAAATAGTGATCTTGGTAATGTTTTATTCATCATTTTTCTTACAATTAACCTCAAAATTGTCCGAGGAAAGTTATTCAGTTGTTTATTTAGGCAAAATGGAGGAGCTCAATAAAGACATGGGACCTGGACTCATGTTGGAAAATTCATCCACAACTTCGACTTTAGAGAATAATCATCATGTTGCTAGTGGACAAGATAGTGAGCCTGTTTTCAGTGATGATGAAGAGGAATTACCATTAAGGTAAACAAATTCGATTGATTTATTATCAGGAGAAGATTTGTATCACAATTGGTTGTTGGAATGATATTTTTTATTGGTTATGTTCGATTACAGGATAGTAACGAAAGTTGATGATGAAGAAGAGGACGATGAAGATGTTCCTTTATCGAAAATCAAATTAAAAAAAGATCGTGAGAAGGAAAAGAATGCGATAACAGTGGCAACAAATTGTGTTACGAATAGAGTGGAACAAGATAGCATAACCTCACAATTGAATATAATATTAGAACCAAATGGATTGAAAATGGCAATTGAAAACCTTTACAATGTCACAGACAATGAAAAAAAATGTCGAACGATGGAGAAAATTGTTCAGATGATCATTGAAGATGACATCGGTGTTGATATGATTGCACCACTAGCCACATGTCTATCAGCAATTTTATCGTCTCAAATAAATGCGCAAATATTTCCAACTGAAAATTTACATGATGAGGCATTAACTGACAGCATAAGTACACCAATGTTCGTTATGTTTCGTAATTATTTTCAACTCTGTAAAGAGGAGGATAATCGGAAAAAGTTCTTGGGTCATGTGTTGGCTGAATTGCAAATAATTCAACCACAAGTTGGTTATTTGTTGCTGTATTTTCTCAAAGTTTGGGGTCGTGAGGAAGAGAAACGTGAAGGTTCTGCGAGCAATGTAACAAGTGAGGTTAAGGCGACAGTGTACAAAGATTTCTGTTTGCAACGAGATAAAAAATTGGAGCCATGTTTAATATCGGATTTGAAATTATGCCATGAGGATAGCGTTTTTCTATTGTGCTATTTGGTACCTGATATATTTATGTGTTTCCAAAATATTGCATTGGGTAATGCACAATTGTTACATCTAGTTGTTTCAACAGTCGACTCATGTCAATTACAAGAATTAATATGTCAGATAATGCAAGGCCAATTGACTATGTTGGAGAAAGATACATTTACAAATCTATTAACTGCCAGTTTACAATGGGAAACATTTGAGCAATATTGCTTTTGGCAATTAATTGTTGCACATGACTTTCCAATTAAATATGTTTTGCCGGTATTACCTAAACTACAATTTCGCAGTCATGCTGAAGCACTCACATCCATTTTGTTCATGCTTAAACAAGAAAAGTGAGTACAACCTAACCTATAAGTTGCTTATTGCTGTTATTCTTCATATATTAATGATTATTAATGTAATTATTACAGGCCAACATTGGAATTGTTACGACAATTATTCTCACGTCAAAGTAGTGATGGTGATTTATTCGTCGTGGCTGCGTTGCGATATTGGTGTCGCGATTATGAAGAGAAATTAGGTGAATTGTTGGCAAATTTATTAAGCACTCGATATCCAGCAACGAGTCCAAACAAACGAAAGCGCGCTGGTGCTAAACAAAATCAACAATTAACCTCACCAAGTGGTGAACAAGTCTTATCACATTTAGATCAATTGCGACAACATTGTCGTGCCACAACTGATTTACAATTATACCAAACTGATGTAATGCAGAAAGCATTACAACAAGCACAAGCGGCTGGTAGTGATACATTACGTAAAAATTATGGTGATTTATTCGCTTTGGCTGAAGTTAATGAAGAAAATGAACCACCACCACCTCCAACACCGACAAGCACGTCAAGAAAACATGCAACTACGTCATCAACAGCCGCATCTGCAAAAGGACACAGAAAAGTTGGTACAAGAGAACGTTCTGCAACCAAACGTGCACCACCGCGTGATCGAACGACTGAAAGTAGCGATCAGAGCAGTGAGGCAAGTTTGCAATTTATTTTATAACAATTCGTCATGTCCCATGTCATCCATTTTGTGTATTTCATGTGTTTAACCTCACTTTCCTTGTACAGGATGAAATGATTGCGAAACCTAAACAAGCGAAGAAGAGGAAAAAAGTTAACCCAGTTGGATCGGATAGTGATTGACCACCAAGTGTCTTCACAACGTCAAACAGACATATACACGTATGTGTTGCCACGAGCTGAAATACAATCAATATAGACATAAGAAAATTAGCGTCTGCATTACACATTTCTTCGTGTTATTTTTCATATTTTTCTTTCTTCTCTTTTTTCAAATAGGACAATAAGCGTTGTTCCATTCTGAAAAGCAATTGATTTCATTGGTCCAATAGAAAATATCGTGGGTAAATTGCACAGGATTTTATTACTTTCCATTAACCTCAAAATGTATCAAGAAATTGTACAGCATTATTTAAATTTGACTTCGTGTTATGAAACAAAATGGCGGATGGGGGTCAGTTCTCATTATCAAGAATAGAAACATTAAAAAAAATCGAAGAATGTACCAATGTATAAATAGCAAATGCAAAATTCTGGAATGGTATATGTAAATATATCAAATTTATATCGTGCTTTTGTCACTTGCACAATTCTTCGCGTTACAAATCCACACACATACACACACATGGCTCGTGCAAAATTTTTCGTCAACATTGAAACAATCCCCCACTGCCTTAAATACAGTCAAACACAAAATCTGATGATTTTAGACCAAGAATAAACAGGCATGTTACGTATTTTGTAGATTGTATATAAATTGCATACGAGAATATCAAAATAAAATAGAAAGTGGAACATACACGGTTGAGAGGGATGAAAATGTGTAATGATAGACATGCAGAGAGGGAAATTATGTGAGATGTATGAAAAAAAAGTCTCAATTATTGATCACTTTGGTCAAAGTGATGTAGCGACGACGCCATTTTCTTTTTTTTTCTCTTCACTAATTTGTTAGTGAATTTTGTTGTCGTACACAAAAGAGAGGTTAGAATCTATATTGTTATAAATTTTTTTTTCTCTATAAACAATGGTAAAATGTACATGAAAAACACCCGACCATTGTCGTACTTGGTCTCGAAATGGTAACTCGAGTTCCATTTTTACTTGTAAATACATTGGCGACGATAATGCGAGACGTATGCAAGAGATTATTGACAAGGGAAAATATTCTATGCAGAAAGAATATAAATTGATAATAGAACATGGAAAGTCGGATACATAGGTCGCGTGTAGATCAACAGTGTGCATGATGAAAAAAAAATATTCGAAGAAAGATTGTATAATAAAATTTCTTTTCAATAAAATCTACACGTAAAGAAAATTATAAATGTAAATACACATATATGGGTTATAGATCATTGTATTGCAATTAATGTTGCGAAACATTTAATGTTTTTAACGATCTTGTACACACTGAAATTACACGTAATATGTAAATATATAGAGGTTATTGAAAAAAAAAAAGAAATCTATCCGTGTGTGTATAATTTCACCTAATTCCCTCCAATTTTTATAGGTTATGTGTGAACCGATGTGGATAGTGCACAAAGAGGGATGAATTAACATCCCTGATGTACTGCAAAGGGTTTCACAGGAAGTTGATTGGCTTTTTTTTGGTTATGAAGTGATGGTTGTCTTCTGCGCGTCTTATACATGTTTTTCCGTGTGCTTCATATTTTGGGTAGACATTAACGAAACATATACAATCAGAATCATATCTTATACATAGATTTTTTTATTATATCATACATATCTTTATTTACACATAACTATTACAAATTCCGTCACATGATGCATTGAAGTGAAACAAAATTTTCATTGCCACCATGTTTTTCGCCATTTTGTTTTCGAATTATTGACAATGGGTCATTATAACCTCCAAATAATATCTCACACTGCATATATAAATTGAAAAATACGTAACAGTCTTTCTTGAACTAGTTTAAATTCAATGAATCACTTCGTAAACCGTGGCTTTTTTATCACCTGAACCCGTCACAATATATTTATCATCCGTTGAGATGTCACAACTCAATACCGATGACGATTCCTTTGACTGAAACAAAGTTAAATGGGGAAATGAACAATGAAAAAAATTACACAAATCAATTGTTGCATTACAAATAGACATTTTGATAATCAATTGTTGGTGTTACCTGAAATATTGATGCGCCATACGGGGTTCGCCAAGCATTTAAGAGGTTATCTTTACCGGTCGACACAAACCACTTTCCACACGATGCAAATCTCAACGACAATACACAACTCTCATGCAAATGTAATTGATATTTGTCCGGTTTATTCGCATGTAATACTTCAACATTAGAATTTTCCATACCAACAGCTAACCATTCACCAGTAGGACAATAACCCAATGAAAATATTTGCGACGTAAAGTCATGTTGTTGTAATTGTCTTCCCTCTCTTAAATCCCATGATCTCACAGTATTATCTAAACCACCTGTCCATAATTTTGATCCATCTGCTGATATATCAATACATGATGCACCATCAGTGTGTCCTTGAAATTGTCTGACTAAAGATTGATTTTGTAAATCCCACACTGCAATATTACCATCACTACAACAACTAAAACAAACTTTGGAGTCAGGTGATATCGCCAATGCATAACATGCAGGTGCTGATGATGTTAATTCAGCTTTTATACGAGGTGTTGGACTAGCCAAATCCCAAATACTCAATTGACTTGCTTCACCACCGACAATTAATGTTCTACCATCGGGTAACAATTTGACTGAGCGTATGTAATTATCACGTTGTAAACAATCAAGTTGAGAAACTGGTTTTGTACTACCATTATTACCCTGACCAATGTCCCATACTTTAACACAACCTTTACCACCTGTGTACACATATTTAGTTGGATTTGATATCGTAACCGCACACACCACTTCACCATGAATTAAAGTATTCATTTGACGTGCATGACGTGGTATTCCTGGACCAATAAGTGCATCAGATGGAAATGGTACTGGTTGCAATTGACCCTCGCCATTAATATGAAACGAATATGCCCTGTGAAAATAAATCAACATCTTAAGTATAAACAATTTCATTAGTTGCCAACTTCAGGTGATACAAATATTCAATATTTTACTTACGGTTTACCACTCGGGACGTTATTTAAGCCATTGGTGGATGGAATTCGAACATGACCATCAAATCCAAACTGAAAACACGAAGAGAATCAAGAAAAATTCGGTAAAAATTGTAAGATTTGCAGGTTATATTTGTAGGTTAGAACATGAATTTACCATTGGTGTTCTTGTGTAAGATAAATTATTGTATGTTGATGGTGATTGTGGTGGTTCATTGGCGCGGGATTGTAAGCTCTGATAAACTTGCGATGGAATTTGTTGCGACGGTGCCAGATAAACCCGTGACGTTAAGGCACCAGGGATTGCTCCCATAGTTGGTGTACAACTGCGCGATCCCCTCGGCATTGTTACAGGCGTACCTGGTTTCTCGATCTGAATAAATAAATACACAAAAAAAATCATTGTTATTGATAATATTGTCATTGTATATATAAATAAGAATTACCGTGAGCCTTGCTCTTCGCAAGATCTTACATCTTTACTTTTCAGTGACGGAGTACTACGTGCTGATGAGCTTCCACTACGCGACGGTGGTCTTTCTTTTATTGATATACCACCAGATGTTGATGCATTATTGGCTGTAGTAACTCCACCACCAACATTACCGTGATGATTTGAACTCACATTCACTTTATCTGAAGTTCCATTTTCACGATGTTCAACAATGTGATCAGCACAATTCGATTGTGGTGGTGTAACCTCCTTATACGGATTATTCAAAGACGAATTCAAGTGAAAACAAGGAGAGTTAATGAATAAATATCAATATATTGAAAATGTGTGGGTGTAAATGTTAATTTTTTTTGTATGGAATGAAATTTTTAGAAACTAACCTCATTCGCCACATCCACAACGAGATCTTGATCACTTTTGTCTCCATCACTGTCCTGAAAAATGAATTACAGATAAAATCGATTCACATTACTTGAAATATTACGATCCAATAATACTATATGTGACAATAATCACATCAATGAATATGTTTATTGGCAAAAGAACACGACAGTAAGAGAAGTCGATAATATGCTGTGGTAATATCGACTGTATTGTTATCATAACCACATAAAGAGGGGTTGTGAGTGCGAAAATGAGACAAGGAAAGAAATATGAAGGGAATTAAAGTGTCACCCTACAACAGCGTCCAATGCCGCATCATTCGAGTCCAATGATGCAACCTCCAATCTCCACCATAACCTAAAATCCCTTCCATCCACCTAATAAACAATAAACAAATTTCCACATCCTTCGCAATCACATCAAGACCTTCATACAACTGCAGATCAATTTGATTCATCAAATTCGATGAGCAAATCGCACAAAGAGGTTATGTTTTTTTTTACCATTTATTACATATATACAACAAACAAAAAGAGGAAAAAGAAGGAAAAAACCAATATTTAGTCGGTTGTGTGGGAGCAAAAGTGGAGTTCAACGGGCGATATATAAAGCGCGCGCGAATGATAGAATAAGAGCAAGATAAAAAAAGGAGCAAGTGAGATAGAGAGTGAAGTGTGGGAGAAGCGTCGGGGAATAGTATAGATTTTTATGTCTGGGAGAAATACAAAATGATGGATATAAACCTTCGTCTCAACCCCCCTAACACCGCGCCCATCTCATCACTCTCATTCTCCGCTTCAACCCCAACCGTCCGCGTCCAGTTGTCCTTCTATTCTCACACCAACAAACTAACCTAACCCCTCAACGCCTCACCATATCTCTCATGTTTTTGTTTTTTTTTTCCCACTCTATACCTCACTCACTTACACATCTCTCTCCACCGAGCACTCACTTTTTTTCTCCTTTTTCAACCCTCTTGTGCTCTCGTCAACCCACTCTCAGTCCTGTTTCCCAGGGGCTTGGGCGAAGCTCGGAGCGAATGTTTTGTCATCATAGCAACCCACCACCCACGAGTTTTTCCTGCTGTTTCCCCTTTCCATTTCTTTCTTTTTTTTTCCCTTGTACATATATATATGTATTTATTATATCCACCCACCCTTTTTCCATGTCCACATTTCTTCAACCTTCACTATAACCTTACACAACTCTCGCAATTTTTATCCGCCTTCAGGCAAATACACACACATACACTTGTGTGGATACATATTTACATTTACCAACTTACACACACGTGCACACCTCGGATTTCCGCTTTTTCGTGTGTTATGTATAAAAGGTGGAGGGCACACCCTGGATGGAAATATTCTCACTCTCTCGCAATTGCTCTCTGCTTTTATAACTACCATTGCATATTTGCTCGTGTTCTATTCCCCATCTACAATCGTTGTCTTTCATCCTACACTTCTACGTTTATATTTATCAATATATATATGAGGATGTGTGAAGCAAATTTTTTTATTTTTTTAATTTGTATCGATCGAGACACAATTTACGGTGGTTGAGAATGAAAAATTACTGTTTGATTATGAGCTTTCAGTTCTGAGCTTTGTTTATGTCTCATTGCGTCTCAATTCGATATTTATTTGATGCAGTACGAAATTTTTGTTGGTTATGAATTTTGTAGGTTAACAATGAGTCAACATACGACTTTCGTACAATTTTCTTTCGTATCTGGTGTTATTATTGTCATTATTCTTTACTATTCATGGAGAAAAAAGAATTGAGTGAATTTTTTCAAATGGAAATACGTGTTGCACCTCAAAACTACAAGGAAAAGAATAAGGTTAAAAAAAGAACAAAGTGATATAAGCGAAGTAAATGGCGGCGGGCGAGTAACGGCGAAAAAAGAAGCAAACAAAACAGCATTGGACTTTGAAAAGGTTTTGGGTATATAGATTGGACTGACAAAATAGACTAAAACCGCTCTGGCATCCCATCCCCATCTTTCCCTCATTCTCTATATGTTGGATACATTTTTTCCCTTATCCTCTCTTCTTTTTTCACCGCCATGATGGGTAGCTCGGCCAAATAAATTACAACACCTCGTGACGCGTGCAGGAAGAAAAAAAAATCCCAATGAATTGCCAGTGTGAGCGAGCAACGAATAATTCTAGAGAACGAAACGGACTTCAACATGGTGGAGTAAAGGGCGAATGGGGAGAGAAAAAGTGGAGCGAGCAAAATGAAATAAAAAAAAAATAGAGAACTTAATGAATAAATAAATAAAAAAAGAACGGTGGAATAATTGTGATGGTAGTTGGGAGGGAGGAATGGGAGATGAAACAAAATGGAAATTGAAATGAGACGCCAAAATATCGGGGGATGAAGATGGGGGTAGTGTGGGGGTTGAAGAATACGAGATATATGGAGGGGTTGGAGTAAATAACGATGGTGGTGAACATAAAAAAAATGAGCGCCCAAAAAAATTTTATTCGTATTAATTAATTTTACGGGATCAGATTGGAAATTCAAGACACCCCCTCACTTTATCTCACCCCCATCCTTTCTTACATTCATCATTTCATTCAATTTTCAGTATTTCTAAGTAAATCGTTCGTTAATATACCCACAAGGCTGACATAACCTCTCAATTAGGAGAAAACTGCGATTGAACATTAAGTGAGATGAGGGGTGTGAGGGTGAGAAAATATTTGAGGGGTAAATCATTACGGCTACTGCACGTGCACTCCCCTAATTGTGGAGTATTATGGTAATTCTCTCAAAATGTTTACATTCATGTCCATTTTGTATGAAAACTTTACAGTCACGAACATTTCAAAATACATAAAATCGCTTTAATCCAATACTCACATGACTGAGTTTCTCCTCTTTCCGTCGCTTAGAATCATTGTCACGATCAGGAGTACGTGGGTGAAATTTTTCCGTAGGTGACACTGACGATCGCCTCAATTGTTGTTGCTGTTGTAGATCAGATGGTTTGAGTAGTGTTTGCACTTGAACTGCTGCTACACCAGGCGCGGGGTGAGTTGGTGGAGCAAGATGAGGTGGAACACCGGCTGCTGCCGCCGCGCCGGCAAAGCCCAACAAACTCGTTGGCGGTAGACCACCCACAACAGCTCCATGGGGTAATTGTTGTGCGTGAATTTGTTGCTGTTGATTAAAAAGATGCAAAATAGATTACCACAAAAAACGTTTTTAATTCATATACGCGACCAAATATTTACCAAAAGCTGTTGCAGACCCTGTTGCTGTTGTTGCTGCATGGAGAAAATATAAATAATCATCAAAAATTCATTATTGTCCATTTGATAACTAATGTGAAGTGAGGTTAGGTAGTAGTTAACCTTCGAATATAAACGATGATATCTGAAAAGTGGACATGTACTCACCCCAATAATGGCATTGAGCTCTGTCATAGTAACCTGCTTGGCTCTCTCAACCGCATTCGCCACTTGCTGTTGATGCTACAAGCCATGCTATCATTATCGCGTCATTGTGATTCTCGTATTGTTACTCACTAAACTAACACGGCGCACTTGGCGCATTGTCTTTGAAGATAATTAACTCACCTCTTGTGCTAAACAAGGAATCATCTGAGATATTATGACACTCAATCGTTTTGCAATCTCCGTCTATGAACCAAAAAAAAACAAGAAATAAATACAAATTCAATGAAATAAGATGACTAAGAACATGTCGACCTAACCTATTTCTGTTCTTTTTTGTTTTATATGTTCTACTGTTTTATTATACCTGTTTGTGCATCTCAACATTTAGGCCATACGACATCTCATAATACTGCAACAGAGAACATTAATGAAATTTTATAATAACAATTGAAAGTAATAAAATTGGATGAAATTTATTGTTATTATTGTGTGATAAAAGTATGTAAACCAACACCGTTTAATCGTTGTGGGTGGTTAACAAACTCGACATCTATTTCTCACTCGCGTCTCCCCTTTGTGCTCATCGTCCATTACACTCCATCGTATAAAACACCCCTCTGTTATCCCCCTTCGTCTTCTATTCCTCTTTCGTTATCCCACTCAAATGCAAACTGTGTCTCACTCCTCTGCCTCTTGCTTACCCTCTTCGTTTACTTTGGAGATATCGATTACCCGCTGAACTCCACCCTATTTTCCACCCCCCTCAGTCAAACTACACTCAAACCCCCTGTTTACCACTTCCTCATTCCTCTCATCACCCTCAGCGTTGTATGTCAAGGCACCTCACACTTTCTCAACCATCACATCCATATCGCAGTTTGTATAGGTTAGGAAACTTATTTGCATGTTGGGTTGGATTTCATCGTCACTTCTAACACGGAATTGATTAAGTTTTTTCTTGTGCTCTTTTATATCTCATTTTCATTGCATTTAATACTTTTTATTTTATATGAAGATGAAGAATTGTTTGAAAAAAGATGGCGGAAATTGATAATGGCGAAGAGAGAATTCAATGAAAAGAAAACAAGGGAGGAGCATTGATGTGGATACACATCAAGTCACCATCATTTTTGATATATAAAAGATGAATGCACACAAAGAACACCAGTCATGCAATTGTATTTCATTCGGTGCATTTCATTTCCTGAACGTTGTTCTCTTTCATGTCTATTTATCTTTCTATTCTTGTTCTTCATGTTCTTCTTTCACGCTTCTGTGCGGTGCAATTTTGATTAAAATGACTTTTTGGTTAGACAAATGTGTCTATAGTCGTGAATTAAAGTAACAGATCCGATATATTCGCAGGAAAATATTATTCTACTCCCATTTATCATAGAGAACTTACCATAACGTAATGCCGCTGCATTTCAGTTTTTTCGTTCGCCAATTTTTCAAATTCGAGTTTCAAACTGAAATAAGAACGAAAGAGAACGATAAATATATTGAATACCATGTAAGAACATCCTTTTGTTTCCGGAGGCTTCAATATTTCATGTTTATAGCGATACACAAAGCAATTTAATCCCATCTTTGATGAATGAGTATCGAATTGAGGTTAAGTGAAAGGAGATTCCAAACAAAAATGATATACGATCGAGATAAATTTGTATCAACGTAGATATTAAGTGAGATAAATAGTAGAAAACTCACGAGTGATATTGTTGCTGAATGAAATTGAATTCTTCTTTGATTCTCTCACAAGTTTCAGCGACCATGAAGCCACCCGCACGTCCGCCCGTCGCCGCGCTGCCACTTCCACCGGCACCCTGTGAAAAATCAACAGAAAAACCAAACGAATCTATCAATAAACACGATAATACAATAATTTCTTTGTCTACCATCCAATCTAAACATTTACAAACAATTAAATTTGTTCTACAGCATGTATAGGTTATGTAATCGCTATGGTTGTTCATAATTCACTTCAATCCCATCCCAAAACCATTCAATGAATATTCATTCATCATTATTCGATGTATTCAAACAAATCCAATAAAATCGGAATTTTCGGGTCAATTCAACATCGAGAAGTTTATGCTGGTGGTTGATTTGTCAAACAGGGAGAATCATTTGGCCACTTGTTGATCCCCATGCAGGAAACAGTGAGGGAAAGAGTAAAAGAGGAAGTCTATATGTATATGTATACACACAAATGAGCATCATTCGTTTTAATTACATCATCATCTACAATAATGTTGCAATAGCAATTGTTGATCCAAATAAATGAGAATCAAATCCCCTGTCTGACTTAACCTCAATTCATTATCAACAATAATCAACAAATCATCAATTGAAACAAAAACGGAGTCATAAAATATTGACGATGGAGAAGTAGCAACACCAACTGAAATATCTACCCAGTAAGAACAAAAACATTGGCAAATGCTCAAGAATTCTCTCATAAAACCAAAACTCTTTGTCCCTTGATAATGCACAACGTGAACGACCATACAAAGCGATCCATGAAGTAAGTTCCTATACATTATTTGCTAGCAATGCATAAACACCTCCGCCCTTACCCATTCGTATTCGTACACACACCGTAAATTTATGTATCAACAAGAACATGTGCATAAGGTCCACGCCCACGACTCATGCTCATACCAGAAATCTTTTATTCTTCGTAGTGAATGCTCATGTATATCTATATTGTTGTACATAACTGTTGTCTTGTGAAACAATGAAGCTCAGAATGAAGGGGAGGAAGAGAAGAAAAAGAAATGAAAACATTTCGACACATAAAATGTTGCTTTATTGAAATAAATGAGGTTAGGATTGAATTTTGATGGAGAGAAAAACTTCTTTCATGTCAGCATGTTTTTGAATTATTTTCATATTGAATTGTAAATATTGAATATTGCAGGTTCAATTACGTTTGCGTTATGGAAAATATCGATTTGTGTATTGATTTATGATGTGTTGAGGTTATGAAGTGTGAAAGAGTCGAGAGTGGCGATTACAAAGTCAATAAATGTTTTGCCTCTAGCTCTTTATCTATTCACATCGCTTCATCATCAAATAATATCACGCGCGCTTCGCGTAAACTCGATAAACATTATCGGAACGAAGAAACATCGACAAAAATATCCGCAATGATCATCTGCATCAACAAACGAGAACTTGGAGTGGAATTTCAGTTTATCAATTGATTTTACAACTAATTTTTTGCTTCTTTTTCATCCAATGTGTTCTGAACAAACGAAATCAACACGAATTGATATAAAAGTCCATCAATCTCAACACTACTGAACTGGAAAAAGCATAAAAGCATTAACGTGAAAGTTGAAATGAAACTTGGACGAAAAATATCGAAATTAAACTTACGGGAGCGGCTGGATGTCTCGCCGGCGCGGGATACATTTTAATTGTAATTGAAATGTATCCACCGCAGTGGTATGAGAGCGTCAGCGTAATCGATGGGTCGGTTACTTCATACTTGAAGTAGACATGAAGCAGCAGCCTGTGGTGTAGACGGGCATTATACACCACCACCAAATATCGAACATCGTCTCACGCAAAGTCAGCATCGAACTCTTTACACCCACGTTTTTCACATATCTTCGTCATATCATTTATGTACATTTTGAGATATAAACTCAGCCGGCGAGTTCGTAGCATGTCAATTTCGTGATATTTCACGCGTTCGACGCTCACTTCACTTCACACCTTTAACCATTATTTTCGCTATTGCACTCGATTTTCATTCAGACATCTGGAATAAAAATGAACAAAGGAAAAATGAGGAGAATTCTTCGTAGATAAATATCAAGAGAAGAAAATTCTCTCTTTTCTGAATTCAAATCAAATGACTTCGCTATTTTTTCATATGAATTGTGAGTGTGCGATTTGCTTCAGAGGTTAGTTTTCATTGAAAAATCGAAGAAAGAGTTCGTAGACAAATGAACGACGGTACAGAAAAATAATGAGACGAGGAAGAAAGAAACAAAAAAAAAGATACAGAAAGAAGTCGTGTGTACAGTAAAAACTCTTCATTTACTGTACATGAACGCCGGCGCATTTAATTTGGTCGAGTAAGGTCGTCATTTTAATTCACCACCGGGGACAGAAATTATCTGATAATCGCCCACCAACCAAATGGTACATCGTTCAGCGCAAGAAAAACCTTTTTCAATTATTAATCTCACCCTTCTATCCCCATCTTTCTGTTCGCTGTTCATCATATTCGTCCCCAACTCCTCATCATTTTCCGCCAATTTTTCACAGTACGGAAATAAAAACGTAGAAAATAATTAACAAACTTCAATAGAGTGAATGTTACACTAGATGAAGTGACAATTCTGAACTGAAACAATTGAAATCATAAAATCTTCACGCAATCATCCGGCCAAAAAAGTGAGGTTAGTGATAACAATCAAACAATAACGCATTATCTCCACAACAAATAATACCCGTGCATAATACCATAAACAAATTCATTGTATTAAGACTCTGCGCATGTGTGCGCATGCATATGCGTGTCTGTACACGATAAATACAGAAATGTGAAATCACCTTCACTACTTCACACTCTCACTTTTACTCCACCAGCTCATGGGATAATAATCCCCTGGTCATCTCCACACACTGAACCTTCGTATTTTCAGATTAACTTAATGAATGGTCCATCAAATTGCGCATTTATTAATTCACATCTATCAAACACATGTCTAATTTATAACTGCGTAAATACACAGACACGGCAAACAAATGAAATCGCCAGAGTACACTGTGAAGTTTGTTGTGATTGTCAAAAAGTTTGGTTACTTGACAAAACCTTCAAGTTCTCTTCAATAAAACGTAACATTTGCTTCATACGAATATATAAACATGTGACACACTGAATTAATAATACTCACATAATTATGCAATTCTACAAAAGTTATTATCTAATTGTTGTAACAAGTTTAAATGAACGACGAACGAACACTCCCAAAACTCCGATCCACTTTCAACAACGCTCGACTGTGCGAACAAGTAAAACTGGGCTCATGTCGCACACCAACACCAACTAACATCAAATGATAAGTTGAAACGTGTGAACGTCGTTTGCCGCTGCTGCGGCCAATGTAATACGCATTTCATCGTATCAATGTGTGTACAGTGCCACAATCAAACTCCCCATCCCTCGATTACTGCGCGCGCACTTCTATCCAATTCCAACGTTCCTCCCCTCTCCTTATCCCTTCTCTTATCACACACTCGCCTACACATAAAGCTCCATATATTCATTTTCACTATAAAACCACACGAAATATTATGATCCTTTTTTATTTGATCACGCAAAGGCGAATGCGCCACACGTATCAAACATTCGTACGGTAGAATCGCTCCTGAATGTGTTCAATATCGAGCAATCTCTTATTTCTCTATTCTTCCCCTCCCACACCCCTCTCCTTTATTTTTCTTTTATTTTTATTGTTTCACGTGAACAACAGAACAACAAAAAAATATTTACATCAAATTTCCATATGCGAAATGAACAAAACCCTCACCGTTGTTCACTTTTCGAGTGTATCAACTTGAAAACTGATATTTATATTCATTCATTGTTTAAACAATTCAATTAACCATGAAAATTTTCCCGCGAAAATCCTTACGATGTGACAAATGTTTATTCCTGTAATATCGTCAGAGTTGAAGTTTGAATTCATTGGTTATAGTGCTGCCACCAGTCGGCCGCAAATTGAAGTATTGCGAGTCCCTTCTACTTAACCTGCAGATATTTTTGCATGTGTGTCATTGTGTGTTTGTGTGTATGTTGCTCCCACGTATGTGTAAGGGTGAAGAGATGGCAAAGATGAATTTGTGACTTTTTGTCTCGTTGTTGATGTTACCAATGAAGAGTAATAATGAGGTTATGGTGAGGTAATGCGTGCAAATGTAGTCAGTTATGAGCCATCTGTTACTCATATTGGACGTATAAAGACTGTGATAGATATTCTAACCTAGATCAATAACAATGTTTCATTGTTAACTCTTTTGTGAATGCACAGTCGCACGTTAAACATTGACCAGAGTTATTAATAATCTGCTTTTACGCCATGTTATCCACTGGTGAAAATAAATAAGCTCAAATGTTGCATGGAACACGTTAATATCGTATCGTGTTTCGTTATCTCCTCCTTTTTCAGTATTTGCAATTGTTCCATGCTTTCGAGAGGAAAAAGCAGAAGCGATTATTGGTCGTTGTAATTATTAAGGAAGAGAGATAACAAACAAGGAATTGATGATTGTTGTGTGAAAAGGAATGCGGACATAAATTTCTTGGAATTTTCCATCACGTATAGTGAAAATTTTATTAGTTTTGATCGCGCATTGGTGAAGGCGATTTATTTTACCGTTATATGCTTCACGATCTTGTGGATGACGAACTATGGATTTCAAAAATGCGGTTTTTAATGCTGCAAGAGATGGTAAACTGTCACGTTTGAAGGTAAGAGCTTTTAGTTTATTCGATGACAATGTTTGATTGTATTTCTTGTTTTCATTGGTTATGTTTGTTGGTATATGAGTACATGAGGTAACCTCAATTGTGATTTCTTCGGTTCTTGATGTCCATTTTCGTTGTTATTATAATGTTGTACACTCAATTCTCATAATAATCATTCCCAATTCGATAAATCACTGTGTCGGTGATTTCATAACCTCATTCTATTGAGTCAGAGGAATGACAAATGACTGACTGTATTGTCCCAATAAGTCTGATATGCATAAATGAATATGGAGATATTTTATGAATTTCGTAATGATCAATAACCATTTCATCATCAGGAAATATGGAAAATCAATCGCTCATGTTGATGCAACGTGCAAGAGAATTGATGAAACAATTTTTTTCTTACAACTTTTCCTGTTTCAGGTTTTTTTGGATCATCGGAGCAAAGATGAGGTGAAACAATTGATAAGCGCTGAAACTAACGGCGCTACACCTCTGGTGATTTCATGTAGGAATGGACATGACGATGTAGCTGAGTATTTAGTTGAAAAATGGGATGCAGATATTGAACAGCCGGGATCAGGTGAGAGAGAACAAAATCGACTTTATTTGGATCGTTAGAGAACCAAGTGAATAATTTTCTTTGCAATTGTACTTTTGTGTTGCAGTTGTATTTGATAACGAGACAATTGAAGGTGCGAGGCCACTCTGGTGTGCAGCTGCTCTTGGACATATCACATTAGTGAAATTCCTTTTTAGAAAAGGGGCAGATTTAAATGCAACTACAAAAACCAACTCGACACCATTGCGCGCTGCATGTTTCGATGGACATTACGAAACTGTTAAATTTCTAGTTAAACATGGTGCAAGTAAGACGAAATGTTTTATTGATATAAAAGATGAAATGAATTGTGGAAAGATAAGTTATGTTGATATTTCTATTTCAGATATTGAAGTAGCCAACAAACACGGTCACACATGTTTGATGATTGCGTGTTATTGTGGCCATGTTAGAATAGCAAGATATCTTCTTTCATTAAAAGCAGATACAAATAGAAAATCATTCAAAGGCAACACGGCATTGCACGACTGTGCCGAAAGTGGATCATTAGAAATATTAAAAATTCTTGTCGAACATGGCGCACGTATGGACGTCGATTCATATGGCATAACCCCACTTTTGGCAGCTGCTGTTGCAGGACATACAGATATTGTTGAATATTTAATTGGCATGAGACATTTAGTAAGCAAAAAAGAAAGAATTAGCGCTCTGGAATTATTGGGAGCAACATTTGTTGATAAAAAACGTGATATGATTCGTGCATTGAGGTATTGGAAACGAGCAATGGACGAGAGATATCACGGCGATGATGGAGTATTAATGGAAAAACCAGCACCACCACCGCGTGTAGGAGCTTATGATTTTGCACAAGAAATTACCGATCCAGATTTATGTGATGAATTATTAACAGATCCAGATGAAATGAGAATGCAGGCTTTGTTAATTAGAGAAAGAATCCTTGGGCCAGCTCATCCTGACACCAGCTATTACATTCGTCATCGTGGTGCAACTTATGCTGATGCTGGAAAGTTCGAACGTTGTATTGAATTGTGGAATTATGCGTTGGACATGCAACAAAGTATGCTCGCACCGTTGAATCCTATGACACAAAGTTCGTTTTTCAGTTTTATTGAATTGTTCAGTTTCATGGTGGGAGGTGAGGAAAGACGAACTGGACGAGGCAGAAGAATTCCACAGGTTGATCGACATGAAATCATGAGAGTTTTAAAGAAAGCTGTAAATCTTCAATATCAATTTCCATTTTTCATCAACACATCGATGTTTATCACATGAATATAAATAGGAATTCACTGTGACAGGTCTTTGAAGTCGAATTGGGCAAGCGGATGTTGGATGAAACGTCTCTATGTGATCGTGAATTAACGAACATGAATAAAATTTTGATTGGTACATTGCATCTTGCATGTTTGTTGACACGTGAAATGCCAGAGAATGACACAGAAGAGCATAAGGAATTGCACAAAACTCTTTATAAGTTGGTGAGAATCGGTGCCAAGGATGATATGGTGAGTTTGGATGATACAAAAACAACAGAATTGATTTATTGATTTTTATTTATTGGTTGTGAGTTAGGTTAACTCAAATGATAATGAATACATAACCTTCAATTTTCCTGTGCGTAGGGTCGAGATGTACTGCAAATAACATACGTTGCAAATACGACAATGTGTGGTAAATATCCATGGCGTGAATTAACCTCTTCGGAGTTGACAACAGCACTTATAAAGGCTGGTGCCGATCCAACAACAAAAGATAATTCAGGCAATACAGCGCTGCATTTACTTGCCACTTCGTTTCCATGGAGAACTGATTTAGCAATTATTTTACTACGATTTGCTGCACATTTGGATGCAATTAACGAAAGTGGACAAACATATGAAACATTATTGGGAGATAAACAACGTTTTGATTCGATAAATCCAATTAAATACACAACTCTAAAATGTTTGGCTGCGCGTGTAATAAATAAAACAGATGCTATTGATATTGAGAGAGTGCCGAAACATCTTCGAGAATTTGTTCTGATGCACTAGTGGCAGTTTGAGGTTATTGGAATGTTTTCGTTTGACATTTATTGACGAGTCATTGCTCGTGAGATTTTAATCAATGCGGAAGTACTTTGTGATCCAAATTCGAGGTTATGAGAGTAGTTTTATCAATAAATCGGATAATATAAATTCAGGAAGCACACAGTGGATCTCCGAATGATGATTATGGTACAGCAGACTTTCGATTTTCATTCTAATCTGCCACCGAATGGAAAAAAATTGAGCAAACTCCAAAAAGTGTGGTTAAGAATCAGATCATGCAAAAACGTATTTGATATTGTAAAATGCGTTGAACAACAGAAAATCGACGGTCTACTGCGATCTAATTCGATGTCTGTGTATTCTTTGTGTAGATTTATCTCTATAAATCGTGCCGATATCAAAATATCATTATAAACTTATGAATTAAATAAATAGAATTGAGAACGAGCCACGGAAATCTCTTCAATGACTTCGCATAACACAAGACATCAGTTCTCATTCAAAACTTCCATAGAACATCCCTGGATATTTTTTTTTTATTCGCGTTCATGCATTTTTGAGGTTATGGAACTTCTGTATAGAAAATGAACACAATTTGTGTTATTTAAATTGTTTGTACAATTGTTTATTCCATATGAAATTGAATTAATTCATCGGCGTAATGATAATAGTTTTCTTTCATTTGTTGAGTTGAAAAAAAGTTGAAGAAAGAGGGAAAATTATCAACAAAACTTACCCGGCGTTCGATTGACTCGGTGTAATATTTTTCCCCTGTAAATATATATTTTATTTATACATTCTATTGTTTATTATTATTATCCCACAATGTGTGCTTACCATTTATCATCGTGCTGTAAATGTAAATTCTTTCAATTAATTCTTAAATGTACTAAAATATTTTATTTCCTTGTCCATATCGATCAATAACGACTGGCTCGACAACTCATCTACCGATGGAACTGATGAATGAACGATAATAACTAAATATCAAACTGATGGAATGTTTTGTGTACGAGGGGAGAGAATAGATGAGACAAAGTGAATGATTAAGTACATGAAGAACGAAATTGATGATCGGAAAAAAATTCATACATAACCAACGAAATTTTTTAATGATTAATTTATGATGTCCCAAACAATCTTGATATGATACCGAAACTGTCGGATAATATCCAGTGGTAAAATAATGTTCATTCTGAGCAAATCAATAAAACTACGAGAGAAAAAACCTCTTCGAGCCCCAATTTGTTTCATCTAAAGTTGACAAATTTGTAGGGAAGTGGGAGCAACAGTTATAAATAACTAACTTCACTCGGTTAACTCAAAAACCTTCATCAATGAAAGCAACTTACCATGAGCAGATGTACACCACAATTGATGGAAAGTGACGATAATAAATTTCACCTTTTTGAATTCGCACCTGAATTATCCATTAAATCATTTTTCTCCAGATCAATCAACTAATCTTCATTTTTATTCCTCAGTTGTTAGACAACTTCAGGTGAATGTTTAGATATTGAACAAATACAAAAACCAACATGAAAGTCCAACAACAATAATGATCATCTAAAATGCAGTTCCGGTTGTTCTTTATTCTTTTTTTTTCTCAACGAGAATGAGTCAATTTCGTCTTGCTCAGTTTGATATTCATCCCAGAACGAATCAAACGAGAGAAATGCAAACACCAATCTGGCATTATTCTACGAATAATTATACTAAATATTTATTTTGTATTCTTTTCTTTATATATTCTCCCCTCTTTCCAACCAAGCATGATCAATTCAGAAACTAATACAACGTATATATATTTTTTTTTCATTCATGAAAATGAATCGGAAAAGTTTATTTGAGTACTATCATGAAATTAAGGTTATACAAGAGTTGTTTCTTCGTTTCACTTCCACTCTTCTACATAGAACGTTGTCCTGGAGATGAACGACAAATGTTTTATCGAAAAGGAGAAAAGCACATTGACAATTTCCTCCATGAAAAGTCCACTTATTTCTTGTTCATCACTTTGTAATGTCGAATGTAACAAAATGTCGTGAGTTCCTACAAAATATCAACGACGAATCCAACGAGGATAAATCCAATTCCTCTGTCATTCTGATTTTAATAAGTTTTGTTGTCGTAAGAGAGGAACAACGTCGATCACAAAATGTCACGCATTGAATTTCGATTGATTTCCAACTTCTCATCAGCCATTTCGGAATGTAATTCCGCTCAATCGTCAATATATCCATTCTAACCTCACTTTCATCAGAAGAATAAAAATACATGAATTATACTGAAGAAATAAAAATTATTCCACTATACAGATCCATTCCATCGTGGGAACATTGAAAAATGACAACGTAAACTCTGTCTATGATGAGCAATTTTATGAAATGTGTTTTCACACTTAGCGAAGGAGAAAACATAATGGAGATTTAATAAATTGTGATGATTGTTTACCCCAAATTATTCAGCAATGAATAATTCCGATCCAATCTAGATGAAATCGAAGAAATGGACAAAAGAAATAAATCAATAACATGACAATTATCGTCAAACACATCATTTAGAGTAGATGTCTTGCAAACATTGGAAACCTTCTTAATTCTTCAGTTCAATGTCTATGTAATGAGTGAATACCTTACAATACTAAAATCTACTACACGAAGAAGATTTAAATTGAGAGAATACAGAATAATTACGGAATATAAATCCTAACCTAAGCCATCATGGATGTCATTCATGAATGAAGGATCACCAAGTTCAACTTTGTCACTGTTTACTTTCTTTATGGATATACGGAAAAAGAAAAATGAAATAAAGACACGAATAAAAATGATAACAATCCATCGACAATAATGAAATGTTACGAACTATTTTAGATAGTCTCGTTCACCACAAACACGAAGTCCGATAGACATCGTGAGATGATTAAACAAATGTGGAAAATCGAAAAACCTGCACACATTAATTTTTCCTGCAATTCGTATTTTCACTTATCTAATCCAATTTTCCTTTTCCACCTTCCAATTAATTGAATACCAATCAATTCAATGTAAAATGGCATAAAATCGCCTTCGTATTATTCTCGTCTTGTTGTAATGTTTACCTTTTTCTTTTTTTTTTCGGATTGTCGACAGTGATGTAACAGGTAAAGTCGCTGCTTGCCTTAATGTTATTATTAATCATTTGTTTGTGATTTAGTAGAGCCGTACCTCGATAGTCCGACCGTCAATTCTCGACCGATTCATCACCGCTGCATATCAAAATGGAACAATTAAGGAATTGACATGGAAATTTTTCATGACATAACCTAAAATAAATGTAATAAAACATAACAAAAAGTTATTTTCATGTGTTAAAGGATACACACTGCTCTCTCAGCGTCCCATTCAGAAGCAAAACGAATCATTCCCAAGTCTGTGCCGCGCATCTCGGCGAACTTAACCTCACCAACATCTTGGAATTTATCGCGTAACATTTGCCACGTTGTGTTTGGTGGGAGCTGAATAAACAACAGAAATACACACGAGGATGATTATTGACACTGTGGAATGCATGAACACAATGAATTGTTGATTTTTGATTGTTGAAAAAGCAAATCTTACATTTCCTATGAGTATTGTGTCAGACATTGGACGTGCACCGTTGCTATTTTGTCTATTACCACTTCCTTGTTGATTCTGATTTGTAGAGAACACTGCATTATTACTTGAAATCCGATCAGCATCAGCACGACTGAATGCATCAAAGTCACCCCGGTTTCCACCATAATTAGAATTTCCAAATGCGCTATTATTACCAAATTGCACGTCAGAATCCAATTTACCGAGTCCACGTGGTGCAAATGAATTGTTTCCTTGTCCAGCAGCAAGTGAGGCTTGCAAATTTGATAACCCCCCAACACTGCCACCAAAATTATTCAAATTTGATGCTAATTCTGACGTCAATGACGAACTCAGCAAAGAATTTGTTGCTAAATTCGCGCCTAATCCACTTGCTAAACTCGCTTGTAACGCCGCTGCATTGGAATTTGATAGTGCAGAGGCTGAAGAGCAATAGAAAGTACAAACATAACCTCAATGTTCAAAAAGTGATGGAATATTGTCAAATAGATTAAAAATTTACCAAGCTGTGCAGGCACAACGTTATTCAAGCCGGCTCCAAAGGCATTCGTAGCTAAAACAGGTGCAGAAATTGGATTAACAACAGGTGCATTGTTCGGTTGAACGTTGGGTATGTTCCTCGCAACATCCATCAACCGATTTCCACCAGCACCAAGACCCATTCCGATTCCTTTCAGTCCCTCAGGTAATTTTGGTGGTAAATCAGGATCATTTGCACGATCCAATCTCACAGTCATACGACGGTCATACAACTGTTGATTGTGAAGCATAGAAATAGCCTGAACTGATTCAACTGGATGATCATACTCCACGACACCAAATCCACGTGATTTACCGTCTTTATCTTTGCCCAATTCAACATGAATTACTTTTCCGGCTAATTTGAATACTTCAAGCAATTTCTTTTCATCAACTTTGTAATCGAGATTTGCAACGAACACTCGAGTAACTAAAGGTCCATTAATTCCTAACGATTCGAGGAATTGTGTGCTCAATCCATAGGTGTTTCCAAATTTATTATCATTGACAATATTTCCAGAAACTCCGCTTGCACCCCCGGCTCCACCACCGCCAACTCCACCAATTCCACCGGTGGACATTGAAAGATTTTGTTTACCGGTATTTTGTCTTGCAACTTCACGGAATCTGTCGTCACGTGACCGATCATGATCACGTGATGTCTGCAATCGTCCATATTTGTCCCGCTCAACATCATAATCCTGTAGAAATAATTTTTCGTTTATTTATAACCGTTTTTAGGTTAGTTTTCGACTCATCCATTCAATTTACCTCTTTAACCACCAATTTTCTTCCCTTAATATCAAACCGGTGCATTTTTTCAACAGCTATTTTCACTGATTCAGCATCCTCAAATTCAACAATGCCACAACCTCTCGGTTTATCGTTTTCGTCAGTGAACAATTCAACATGAGCAACCTTACCAACTTCCGTTCTGAATAAATCTTTCAGATCTTGCCATCGGAAGTCATACGGGATATTTGAGACATAAATACGACGTTCGGAAATGCGACGACCGCGATTGCCGCCATCGCTTGCCCGTTCACGACTACGATCTCGGCTTGATGAATTCATACGATTTTGACGATCACCACGCCGTGTACGATCACGTTCTCTACTACGTTCACGTTCGTCATTCTGCATTTGTATCCTGTGAAAAATACCAGTAAAAATTTTCATGAAATCGCCATGATAGATCTGATAATGTTTAACCAAAAAATGAACGGCGATTTTTTATTGCAAGGAAAAGCAATTGGTCGCAAATTGTTGATTTGTTTTTGAACAATTAATGTGTCGTAAGCATTTGTTCGTTATTTATATCGAAATTTGATGTGATTAACAAATTTATCATGCCGACGCTGGAGTATATGAATAAACTTGTTGATAAGAATAAATCAATGTTTGATATTGAAAAATAATTCACTTACTCCTCAGTATTCATTGTATAGACAGAGAAATATGGATTTATTTTGTACAATGAAATAACGTCAATTCTTAAACGAAAATTGGTGATAATCCAATAACATCGAGCACTAGCGTAAAGTTACACGAAAATGACGCGTCCTGCAAAATGGACGATTACACACATTGAACATACAATCGAACACCCCAAAAACGCCAAAAACTGCATGGAACCGATTGTTTCGGGTTGTTCCGGCTGCCAAAAACTAGTGATATATGTAACAATCTCATAATACATCAGAGGGCACCACACGATGCTGCACGGTGATGCACATTCCCATGCGCATCACCGTATACGCCGATCCAACCCCACCGCCGCCTATCGTCATATCATCTCATTCAATTAACACAATGAAAATGTGTGAGTCGCACTGTCTCAGATACATTTGATTGTGAGGTCTGACCTCATTCCACCCCATTCGATCCATCCGACCAATCTGGCGTGTTCTTGCATGCTGTAACATAATCCAAAAAGAAGAAGAGAAAAAATTCGGGAATATTATTTTAACTAAACGACATTTTTATGAAATGGCAGCTCAATGGATTCGACATGCTGTGAGTGATGATTAATGTCTTCTCTATAAATATGATCAATTCATATTGTCGTTTAATTTGACATTATTACTAAATCTCATGGGAGGTTAGAATTCTTTTGCGGATATGAGGAATTATATCAATGTGATATATCCATCCACATTCCGTATGTTTCCCATCTCCATTCGCCTTTTCATTCGCCATTCTCATCCATTTTCTTATTGCCATCCTTTAACTTAATCAATAATTCCATTTTAATTCTTCTTTCGACTTTTTCACTGAAAAATTCTTCTCAATGTCAACCAACAGATCACTCCAAAAGTTGGAAGTGTAAGACGTTACAGCGGTGGCCTTAAAAAATGTACCCTCATACCCGGCGACGGAATTGGACCTGAAATTTCAACTGCTGTGCAAAAAATCTTCGACACTGCCAAGGTGAGAACATCTTTCTTTAGGTTATGAAGAGATCATTTTTTATTGTCTCTCTTGTTGTTGTTACATAAAAAGTTTTTCATTTGGATGAAGACTTGACTGAATTTTACTGTTAAAGTTTACTGCAAATTATCATAATAAGCTTCGTGTTTTAATTGTGAACATTATGATAATGATAATGATGATGATATCAGGTGCCAATTGAATGGGAATCCGTTGATGTCACACCAGTAAAAGGACCTGATGGTAAATTCGGAATACCACAAGCTGCCATCGATTCAGTTAATAGAAATAAAATTGGTCTTAAGGGACCGTTGATGACTCCTATCGGAAAGGGTCACAGATCACTCAACTTGGCACTGAGAAAGTGAGAGATTATTTGCTTTGATTGCCTATTCACTCTCTCATTTAATGTTATTGATGTTTATTATATCGATTCGTTATGTGATTATGTCATGAAGTTTGCTACAAGTCATGAGTTAACCTCTAACATTGGGTTTATTACTGTAATTATTCAAATCAGGCATGCACGGGTTACAAATTAGATTATTACATAATTTTTCACTGTTGCACTCACTGAAATATGCGAAGGTTTTATTTATTTATTGATATTTGTTCAATTTCGTTCTTTTTATTTGTCCAGGGAATTCAATCTCTACGCAAATGTTCGACCCTGTAGATCACTTGAAGGTTATAAAACGCTTTATGACAATGTCGATGTAGTAACAATTCGTGAGAATACTGAGGGTGAATATTCTGGTATTGAGCATGAGATTGTTGATGGTGTTGTTCAATCAATCAAATTGATTACTGAGGAGGCATCACGCAGAGTTGCTGAATTCGCATTCCAATATGCAACTGAGAACAACAGAAAAAAAGTAAATTTATCATTTTCAGAAATAATTGATGATAATGTTTCGTGTTAACATGACACAGAGACTGTTATTCATTTTTATCAGACAATAACAACAAGTACATCAATTTTTTTAGGTTACGGCCGTACACAAGGCGAACATTATGCGAATGTCTGATGGTTTATTCTTGCGGTGTTGTCGCGAAGCTGCAAAAAAGTTTCCTAACATTAAATTCGAAGAAAGATATCTTGATACTGTCTGTTTAAATATGGTACAAGACCCAAGTCAATATGATGTTTTGGTTATGCCCAATCTTTACGGCGATATTTTGTCGGACATGTGCGCTGGTCTTGTAGGGGGTTTGGGATTGACACCCAGTGGAAATATCGGACTGAATGGAGCTTTGTTCGAGTCTGTGAGTATTCCAGAATAGACAAGTCAACCATTCAATAGTTTCAACAACCGTTCAATACTTCATGTGTACATTTTAGGTTCATGGAACTGCGCCAGACATTGCTGGTTTAGATAAAGCAAATCCAACCGCGCTGTTATTATCAGCTGTGATGATGTTGAAACATATGGGCCTAACTGACCATGCACGGATTATTGAAAATTCGGCATATGAAACAATTAAAGAAGCGAAGTATTTGACTGGTGATTTGGGTGGTAATGCCAAATGTAGCGAATATACTGATGAAATATGTAAGAAAATTGCTGCTCATGCCAAATAGAAAAGTCAATGAGTGAAAGTAACCAGAGTAGAATGAAATTGATTGTCAATATCAATTTTTTATAATGCTCGCTCTGTTCGTGGAGTTGATTAGTCAAAAAGTGAAGTGCAAAAACGAATGATAGAAACGGAAATATTGAGGGGAGAAAATTGATAAATAATATTATGTATTAGACATAGAGATACATCATATTCTGTATATGTCAATGTTTATTCTCCTCCTCTACCCTTTACAGTTTGTCCGCAATTACATTTACACAATGAATATTGAATTAGTTTCATGAGTATTCGTACATTGCTATGGACGAACAACACACAGAGAGGTTAAGAATCCAGTGCGAATGAAATTATCGACAATACTCGTATTGTTTCTTGTATTGAAACTGTTATATCACAGCTATTCGATTTGTATTCAAAATTTTATTTTAATCTTAAAATTAAAGCGTCAATATACATAAATACACTGTATAACATACAAATATTGAAGATTACCGAAACGTTAGTGAGAATCGGAGAATCAGTGTGAACGTGTTCAATGCAGTATTAAGATAGATCAATAAAAGATAATGGAAATGAACAAAGTGTGTATTTAATGTTTATAGATAAACAATTCCCAATCACCGCTATCATCCAATGTATAACCTCAATGTTTGTGTAAGATTTTTTCCTCTTCGTGTGTTATAAATATCTGCGCGCCATTCTTTTCCTATTTTTATGGTTCCATCGCTGCCTCCTGCTGTGATTTCATGCATTTCATGTTTTTACGAGGACAGTTTTGAATAAAAAAAAAAACAATTTCCCGTTTGAACGAACCCCAGCGGAAACAAAATGGAGGATAAGAGTCGAAAATTGGCATTGAACAGGTGCATAATCCCAATGAATTGAAATATCTCCAACCGTAATAATCAGATGTTCTATTTCTTCGTTAGATATTTACTTGATGAACATTATTGCATATGTGTATCTCGTATGTATATGCACAATATGCATATTCAACGTTGTTGATAATTCTCTGAGAGAATGGGAAATGCAAAAAAATTTTCAACCCTAAAATTATTCAGATTTATGCCCTCACGCGCATGTCTCTTTGTGTATATATTTGAGAGTCGATTTCAACGGTAACAAATTTCATGAATTATTCATCACAATTGTCAACACAATGCTACAATTGCAACTATAACAATGGCAGGATTGTATAACCTCAAAATACAAAATTAATGAACAAAAATTTATCACATGACAAAATGTTTCGTTTCATTATTTTTCATTTCTTTATAATCTTCATCCAACTAAATTCATTTTTTATTTATAGATGATGTTGCGGATGGAAATCGGTCTGTGAAAATGAAAGAAGATTAATTTTAAATACCGATTAAATTAATTCCAGAATTATTATTTAATCCAGTACAGACATTCAGAGCAGAAAAGTCGCAGTAATACTCAGGTTATTCAAAGAAGTGCACGGTAGATGTGAAATATAAATTATTAAAACGACTCATTGAATTACATCGCAAGTTGTGGCATAATAGCGAATTTATAACGTTCAACGTCGGCCATGAATTATCCAGCAAGTTCTTTCTTGTTCGTGATGAATTTTATCATAGGAATCGCGAACGCACGATTTTATCATGTCAATATACCTCAGGATTTTGATAATTATCCAATAACTTACCACAGTGCTGGTGTTAATGATGAACAGGCGTCGAGAGATTTAGATTTGACCTTCTCTGCTGGTGATCCATCTGAATTGAATGATCTTAACAACATCATTTATCCATCCAGTAAGGTTAGGATTACGTGAATTATCAAAAAACATTTGAAAATTAATTTTTGACTGTATTGGATAAGAGTCAATTGTTACTTTCAGAATTATATTTCAACAATGGTCCCAGTTGTTGATTTTAATCATGACAATGATCGTCCTAAGTATTGGTACAAGTGGCCTGCAAAAATCCCGACAGGAAGACTCGTTTACGACGGTGATTCATCGATTTATGAAGCGAAGAAGAGTCGGAACTTGATGAGAGTCAATAATGGAGAGAAGAACGAGGTTATTTTTGAGATTCGGGTTGTGGCAAATGTTGGTTAATTATGACAAACTTGGTAATTGATTAAACAGTAACATAACCTTGTAATTTACATTATTGTTTGAATTTTATTCGTAATTATCAATTAGCACACTCACGATGATTTTGATACATACAGAAGATTACATAACTTCTTTATAATTAATTCTTTGAAAATTTCAGCCTAATGATATATTTAAGACAAAAATAAACTCACATAATACAATTGGATATAATCAACGATTTTGGGGTTATGATCATCATTGAAATTTTATTTACATCGGAATATCACAAAATTCAAGTTGATGAATGGGAGCACGAGAAATCATCTAGGACTATCAAAAAATGATTCTTCCTGAAGTAATTCATATACTTTCAGGATAATAAAAAGAAATCTCATGTTCGCGGAAGCTCATAGCGATGATCACACTTCATATTACAACAGAACGTTGATTTATGTTACATTTTAAGCAGAATGTCACAATAAAATTTTAAATTTTCGAAATAAATCCCGTCAACGATTTAGTTCGATATCTTTGGCGACGCTCTGGAATTCGGTTCCTCTTTCGGTTCTTTAACATAATCAACCACCAATTCCAAGCCAATGAGCGCACGTAAATCCTTTCCGTTAGTGTTTTCTTCATCATGACAATCTTGACTGCACGGTGACGCATTTTGTACGCCTCCTTTTGATGATTCCTCAACAGCTGAAATATTAATGAATAACTACTGAATCTATTGTGCAACATAACCAACAAATGTTCAAATAAAAATGATCTGATTCTATTGTATCACAACACAATGTAACGATAAAATACCCGACTTACATTCTGTATCTTTAACATTTTCATCAGTTTCATTCTTCGTTGCCATTTTGGAAATTTTCTCAATGTCTTTATACGTTTTAGTTAAATTCTTCAAAATAAAATGCGTTCCATAATAATTCTGGTCATTTCCACGTGATGTTGTGGCCTCATCGCGCGTTAAATTTAACGGTCGATTATTAAATTCTTTTGCTTGTGGCACATTAAATGCTGAACAGTGTTTGCCTTTAAATGGCAACTGGCGTTCATTCAATTTTCTGTCCCATATATGTCCAGACACCCGTAAATCAATGAAAAAGTGAAGAGGATCAATTCCAGGATACGATTGTGTCATTGGATACGGCGGATACCACAATGGTGATGGAATGAGTTCAGTATTTGCTGATAAACTATTGTTATTATTGCTATTACTGTTATTGTTATTGGTTATGTTGTTGTTGTTGCTAATTGCAGTGAATCCACACGTTTTCACTGCGTTGTGTTTCATATCGTCCGATCTCATTCCTGTTATCGAGCCGGAAATGAAATTTCGCTCGGAAAAATCCATTTTATTCCTGTGCTCCATTGCAAGATTCAATTCATGTTCCATTTTAGACTTTTCGTCGAATGTTTTTGCACAAGTGTTTGGATTAGTCAAATGTTCATGAGTGAAAAATCTTGAGGAATCGTCAAAGAAATGTCGACTGTTTTTAACAAAATCTGGATTGTTTTCGTCAATTTGTTTCATTACATCATTGGCAAATCCATTGGATTTTTGATCAAAATTAACAGATTGGAGATTTCTTGTTGTACCATCTAAGGTTTGTATTGTCTTTAGTTTGTTTTCTATTAATTCTTGATGAAAATATGCTTCTTGTTGACTCAATGGATGATGAGGATGATGATGGTGATGTGAGAGGTTATGTGAATCGTGATTGTTTGGAGTTTTGTCTTTGGTCGTCAATTCTAACGGACGATCGCGTGTATCACGCCATGGTCGTTTTCTACGTTTCACAACTGAAGTAGAAGACGTGGCAGAATTTTGTGCATTGCCAATTGAAACTGCTGATGTGGTTGTTTCTGGTTTAGGTTGAACATATGAACGTAACATTTCACTGAAGAAGAAACTGTGTGGTGTGAGTTGAACATTGTAGAGATATGGTGGTGTTGCTGCTACCAAACGCGAGACAAGATCACCACTCGACAGCGTCGCAGGAGTTCTCATCGTTGATGAGTCGCTGGCAGTTGAATTGGCTTTTGTTGCCATCACAAATTTCGAAAAGACTTGATGTTATTCTAAAAAATCGAATGAAGAGAGAGAAAATGAAGAAGATAAATAGCTGAAGGAGAAAATCTGTACCCAATCTCAAAAATTTCCTGAATGTTGTGTATAAATTAAGAAGACACTGAGTCGTCATTGCTGGCTGTTACATTTACAAATTAAATCAAATGAACAGACATAACGCGCGACAATTCCCATAGATGTCAATAAAATGCTTTGTCAAGTAAAAATTCTCGATTGAGTACCCCCTGTCGAACAAAACAGACGGCCACCATCTTTAAGTAGAAACAGACGAGAATCGTCAGACAAATCGTTCACATATTTTACCCTTCGTTCATGACTTTATCCATCTACACATCAACAGATTTCAATCTACATTTCCTCAAATCATCAAATAGATCAACATTGTCCATTCTATAACTCGATACCCAACAGTTTCAAACAATAATTCCAAAAGGTTACCATAACCTTCTCAAAATCAGTAACGAAAGTTCGAAAACTTTATCATCAACATTTCCTCTACGTTTTACTAAATCTCTGTATATTGTAGTATTTGTTGATGATGAGGGTGAAAATAAATGATAAGAATATAAGTTTCCTCGCAAAAAAAGTGCAAATACTCTGTCATAACTGGAAGAATGAACACGGTGATATATACATATATATAGTTCTGCATACAAGAGAAGGGAAAACAGAAGAGCCTGTTGAGAAAATAGAGAACAGAGGAACAGAGTGTATGATCAGTAGAGTGGAGTGTGTGAGTGAGAAAGAGTGGAAGGGACGGGCATTGTTTCGGGACTATTGTTTTGCCCAAACAAACGGCGTCCACGTTATTCCGTCAGGAGATATTATATTTCCCAGGCAGACAGACAGACAGGATGAACGGGAAATGGACTGCTGTCAGTTTCACTCGGTGATAAATCTGATGTAAAGTGTAGGGATGAGGAATGGCGAACAAAATTAACCAATTTCTTCACGCAATACAAGAAATATCAATTGTCATGTCTCTTACATATCCTTTATCGTTATTTCATGGGATAAAAGTCGATTTTTCAGTATAAATATTGATCGATGTACAATTTGAAAGTGAAATAATTAAAAAGAATTTTTTTTTTTGGTTAGATTGGCAATGCAGAGTGCGAGAGAGTGAATAAAAAGTTTGAAGTAAATGACTTGATATTCCTCGCATTCGCAATTCATGAGATAACTTGGAAATTGAATTAAACCCAAGCGTCAGCTACCAGATCGTTTTATTTCATTTATTATGGATATGCAAAAATTTTATTTCTGTTTAATTCCGTTTCAACGGCGATTTTAATTGGCGGACTGTTTCAATTTCTTTATGTTGCTGTATTCATTCAATACTTCACCATCTTGGTTATGATCGTACGTTGGGAAAATGAAGAAGAATTAAGAAAATGGATGACGATCGAAATTGTGTTTTATTCGTCGGTGAGTAATGACGAAAAGCAACGGATTGAAATGTCTGGCAATATTTTAATATGTCTCCGAGTTTTTTTCTCATGCTTTCCACATCGTTCTCTTTCGTTTCTCTTTGTTTCAGTCCGAATTCATTGCAAGAGGGAACATGAATAATGAAAAATAATCTGAAAAAATATTGAAAATATTCGAAACGTCTTCTGCACAAATTCAAGTTTATCCTCCTGTTCATGCTGTTGAACTCTCCAGTTCCACTACGTGAATATATATATGTTTGTAAGATGTACTCTATGATGACATTCTGGAGCATATGAGAATCAATTGAATAACCTTTGGTTATTTACAGGAACATCACAAGGATCCGATTGATTATGATGCGACTAAGTTTGATAAATTTCTCCTACAATTTCAATTCTGATGTTCAGAAATTAATTACTGGACACTAATCTTCAGTCAGAAGATCGTTAATATCAATTTTGGTTATGGAATTGCAGGTTAAGAATGGATTGACATGAAAATCGTCATCCAGGGAGTTCTAAGAAGCGTCTACGCAATGTTAAATAAAAAATACGACAGAAGTAACAAAATTACAGGTTAAATATCAATTAAATTCCATCAACAATCTGCATATGTGTACTCGATTGTACTAAATTGTAACATATGAAAATTGTGATGTTCATGAACTTATCAGAGTATCAATTGTTTTTTCCAGGAAATTTCAATGGAATGAAACTCACCCAGTTCGATGAAAATAATGTGTGGGTGTCACGTGGCGCATATGTTTCGTGTTTGTGCATTTACCGGACGATGAATGTGATAAACGTTGTGATGCGTTGTAAAAATTAATCACGTTTGTTAATTTACAGCACATGAGCGTTAACAGTGGCGGCAAGGGCCGTGATTATCACCTGAATTGATAACAATACCAAATTGAGTGAAGTGAGCAGCGATGATTTGAGCTGACAAATGTAAAAACAAAAGTGCGTAATGAAGTACACGCCGAAACGATGATAACAATTGCAATATCATATGGATAAATAAAATATCTACCGTGTTGTATTACAAGTTCGAGGATGTCTGTGAAGACGCGGTGAGCGCGCAAATATGTAATCTAGTGGTGGATGTACCGGAACGCGGCAAATTATAGCGACAATTCGTTGTGCGCGTGTATATATTGAAATGATTCCAACTGGAGACTGACAATAATAACGTGAGTGACAGAGTACAGAGAGCCTGAGAAATGGTTTTGCGAGTGGGGGTTTATATTTTACCCCATCAACTCCCCCGCCTGTGCAACTGTGGGGGTACAAGTGGTGGGAGAATGAACCTAGGGGATGGAGGTTTTTGAGATGATCCGGCCAATCTGCGCATCATTTCCCCGATTTCCCCGTCCACCACGTCACCACATCACCGTGTCATACCCCCACTATTCCCCCGACATCAAACCCCGTTTTCTCACCACCCTCAACCCCCATTTTCAAACTATGGAATCCGCGCAGCTCCCTGTTGAATGCCATATTTCGCGTACCAAGTTTATATGCAGAGGATACTGGAAGAAAAAGAAGAAAATGTACGTTAATGACGGTATGACAGAGTGAAAGAGGGGTGCGACTTGAAGTAGGCGTTTACATTCGTAGTCTCACATTGCAAATGGATTAAGAATGGAATGAAAATAGAGAAAAATGAATTTGATAATCATAACAGAATGTATTGAAATAAAAATCAAAGAAGTGGAATGAAAACAAAGAGATGGTGTCTTGAAAAACGGATATTTGACGGGTGGGATGTGCATGAAATGGGAATAGAGAGGAGATGAAGAGGAAAGAGGAAGAGGAAATGCACAGTGCGACACGAATGACGAGATTCCATTTTGAATATGCACACTATCCTGTATATAAATGTATTTTATAACAGGAATTGAAAAATATAAGAGAGAAATGTACATTCACTTCTATTTTATTTGAATATTACCATATACAATTGAAGGTTATGTCTGTTATGAATTAAACAATATTTTAATTATGTATGAAGTGGATTCCGATTGTTCTACCAACCAAGAAAGTGATTGTTTATACCACTTCATAACCTCATTGATTTAATTGATTAAATGGCTTTCTATGAATGATGAAAATTTATTTGACATGAAGGGACAAAACTTTAGCTGTGTCTATTTCAATCAACACACACCTTGTTATTCAGATCCGCTCCGTATTGTCCCCTCCTCGTTTGCTCCAGTAATGCAGGGACAGGGACGAAGGAATTATGCATATCTATATATTCTGAGCGAAGATATTGCTCACAAGCGCGTGATGCTGTCATCGCCGTAAGCTTTTGCACATGCAGGGCATTATGTAAATCACACCCGTACCAAAAGTTTCCGCACGAAGACATTGTATCAATGTACATGAGAAAAGATAACCTATCGTTACATCAATATGGTAAAATTCAGATATTTTTCATGGGAGAGGAACTGATTGAAGCATCAATTGGGATTGAATAATTCTCTTGTTACTATTTCATAGGTTTGAATAGATTTTTATTGAAATTGATACGCTGCATGTTCAAATTGAATCAATAAAAATGTCAATATAACCTCAAAGATGATGAACAAAATTCGATTCTTTTGTATAAATGAACAGATATTCAATAGAAGACTTAGTTTGAATTCAACGATTTGTGATTCATGGTGTTAGTTACAGTTGTCTTCCATTGAATGGAATGCAAAAGTGGGAAGGCGGAAGAATTCAGATACATATGGAGGAAGAAAAAGAGAAGAGAAAAAATTTGTGGGTGGAAGTGGGAGAATGCCTGAAAGTAAAAAGATGCAAAAATAGTGGGGTAAAAAACAATTTAACCGACATTCGCGTCGTCGCTTTAGTGACTGGATCTACACTCCTATTTGTCCCTGCGGCAATCTGTCGACTCGCTTTATCCATCCACCGCCCACTCATCCTACCCATACCCCTTTGGGGTTTTGTCTTTCCAAAGCGAAACGTCTATCTGTACCCCCTTTCGAACCACTGTACCAAGCTCACTTCATTCCACCTCGTTTGCCATTGCATGAACGCGCCACTCACCACTTCACTTTCTCTTTTTCATTCTCTTTCGTTCACCACCCCCTGATCATTCCACTCATTGTCACCATAAAATCTCACGAGGATTCTCAACAATGATGATTTGTCAGTAATAGTCCATCAATCTACAATTTATTTCGCACTATCTCCAACAATTTCCATCGCTCCACACTCGTTCTCTCTCTCTATCAAACAAGAAATCTGTTAACATAACCTCTACCAAGTATGAAAATAATAAGAAAGAAGATTAATGTGACTACAAGAATAATTTCCTCTACCTTATTACACATCAACGAAGCCCATTAATACTTCCTGGAAGAATACACTCCACCTTCATCATCAAGATAAAGATAGATCCATCTACATCAACACAGAATCATCTTTTTCAGCATTGTTATCGTTGCCCATTACCATTGTCATTCCAATCGTATCTAACGACCACCCTTTTTTCTTTCTTCTCACCTAAAGATACGAAAAACTGCTAATAACATCAAATATCTCCATTGCTCCAACCACAGCGCATGCAAACGCGCAGAAAAAACCGTGAAACAAAGCAAAGAAATCTCCGCTACATCCTAACAATACAAAAAAAACATGAAACAAACATAATTTGATACCAGAACAGTTCCAATGCATAGCATTGAGCAGAACAAACCGTCATCTAACATGTTTTCTTGCATGGATAAGAAATACATAACACTTACAGGTTAGACCAAGTATATATAGATATACACCTGTTCTAACCTCTTCAATAGTGTACCCTACGGAAAATTACCGAAGATACAGAGATGAATTGGACATATGTACAGAAAATAGATACAGATCTGTCTGTTCATCTATCTCTCACTCATCGTCACAAGCGAGAAGGGAAATAGTCGACACTTACTCACAAGCGTACTTACATACACAACAGACAGTTTGTGTGCACAAGTATACATATATATATGCATATTTTAGAAAGGAGGGAATGAAAGAACGAGTTAACGCAGGGGTTGGGCGAGTGTCGACGGTTTATAATATTGACGAGGGTGGGATTCTACTCGGTTAGTTGATGGTTATGTAGCATGTGTATATCTATATATATATATTTTGAGAGTGGGTGAGCGTAGCAAGCGAAAGAGGAAGAGGAGTGAGGAGACAGTGGAGACAGAAACGACAGTGGAGATAGCATAGAGGAGAAAATGGGGAAAGAAGGGGGTGCAGGAGAAACATGTTACTTTCTGTCGTATTGAGGACGAGCGACGAGTGGCGCGCGCTCACCAACTTCACCATCCTCGCCCGCACTCGCTCGTCTTTTGTTTGCAATGTGATGCGATGCAATGCCATCCGATGCGACTGCCACCACTCCAATCTCTCCCCTTACTGTTTGCCAGGGGAAGAATTTTCTATCTCTATATTTCTTCTTCAATTTAGTTTCCTCACAGCAATATACATTTGTATTCGACATCCATTCACTCAATAGAATCACCAGCCACACAATGAAATTTCTACAGGGACAACAGAGAGAATGAAAAATTTTTTATATTGTTATGGTTTTATTTTATGATAAATTTATTTATGTGAATTGGTTATAATTTATGATAGATTTGTGTTTTTTATGTGGTGGAGGATAGGGAAATAAATTTTATTTTGTAACAGGTGATGGCTTGAAGGTCGACTATGTGAGGTTATGTAGTTTACTTCGTTGAGATATATTGAGATGACGAAGGATGATGTAGAGGTCAGAGGATAACGCGCGCGTGGTTGGGGTCATGACCGAGTCCATGTCGTGTCAGTTGATGGAGCGACAACTTTTACCTTTGATATCCTCACAAGAATATCACAATTTTACGTAATGAATAGTACAGGTTAAGTGTACTGCTCATGCACAAAAAGGTTCACATTATGAACCCTCTCGACACATCAACAGTATGTAAATAATATTTGTTTTCCTTTACACACAAGTGAGACGAAACATACATGTATGAATTCATTTTCAGGGTAATTATTGTACCACATCTTTGAATCAACTTTGAGGTTATGACGATAATTATTCTGCAATGATGAAAGAGTACGGATTTCTAACTTATTTCCAAAAGAAAATAATGTCTAGCACAATTAAATGGTGCCGAGTAAATTATGTACCAAGTTTTATGGATCTTAAAAGTTTCGTGACTAATAAATAACGAAGGAGTAATGGACGTAAAATGTAGAGGTAGAGAGAGGGGATGAGTGCAAAATGCGATGATTTTACACGAATTGTGATAACAGAGATGATAAAAGTTGTACAACGATATTTTTTAATCGTAAAACCCAGAAGTTGATGATTGAAAGACAGCAATTGATATGTAAAACAGCTTCAACGAGCGTCATATCGTACATAACCAAATTTTTTCTTCTACATCCATCTCTTCACATGATCTCCAGCGTTGTACATGACATTATGGAAGGAATAGATTCATATATGCCTGTATATATATCTCCACACAAGGGTGGCGAAATGGGAGAAAGGGACATAGAAAGAGAGAAGCAAGAATATCACCACCATTGCGCTGGTAGCAAAGTGACTACAGTACAAAGAGTTGAGCCTCTCTCTGTGGGTACAGTAATCATTATGCTCTTTGACGATATCTACCTCCATGTCACCCTTTTCCTCTTCTCACCCTCCTCAACCCCGTCGTCACAGTGTTTCAACCACAACCTATTCCTATCCTACCCCTCCACTGTCATTCGCGCGGCCTGCCAACGCGTTGCTGTCTATATATCAACTTAAAATCGATACTTTGCCAAATATTCATTTTCCACCGTTCTTTTTTCGAATTATATCTTTGACAATTTGTGGAAACATCATTTTCTGCAGAATATTTTATGCTCGTACTTTATCATGTACATGTGAATGATGTCTGTGTAGAGAATTCCCTTTCTACTTCTACATCCCCTCACTTTCATCGAAAAATGATGAGGGAGATTAATTCACAGGACAGCACATCAAATTCGTGGTGTAGTTTTTCATTTATGTTTATTCAATTATATGCATATTAATTTTATAATTTGTAGGTTATGATGACTATCATTCGGATTAGCACAGTTGTATTATCAATTTTTCTTCACGTTTATGTATTAGAGACAAATGGAGGTGGTGAATTATATTCAATCGTATATAATTCAGCTGCTTAAACATCAAATAAAGCTGAGTGAAGAATATTTTGGGTATTTCATGTTTATTAGTTTTAGGTTATATTGTCTTTGTGTGGGAACTGTATCGAATAATACGCGTAAAGGGAAAGTAATAACACTACAATCAGAACAATTAATGGATTATTGAAGTGAAATTTAATAATAAGGGAAGTTATGGACATTTTGTCGCTGGAAACGGTTTTCTAACCTATATCTTAGAACAATGTATCAATGGGGTTGTAATCACGAACATGAGAGGCCATACAACTTCACTGCGCGGCCAATTCTTCTTCCCAAGGTAGAAAACGTATTAATATTTGTATCATACAAGATTTACTTCTCACTCACATTTTGTCTTGATGGTTTAGTGGTGTCCGAGTTAGAGGTGCGAATTTTCGATCGTTCTTGTTCCAATTGTGCATGCAATGATGATACTTCAGATGTGAGTTCATCGCGGATGTCTTGTAGCTTTGCAACTTCTGCCAATACCGACGCTTTATCTTTCACTGAAACAATTAACACAAACGAAGGTCAGATAAAGAATTGACAAAAACGAGGAAGAGTAAAAGACGCTTCAGCTTCTATTAACATTCTCACTCACTTTCACCATGTGACAAAATCTGATACAATTTCTTGTTGCGCTCTTTAACTTGTGACAATTCCAACTTCAATGACGATATTTCTTTTTGCAGCATCGAAATTTCTCCATCACGTTTTTCTATTTCAACTTTCAATACTGCCGAAGTGATATCATCATCCTTAGTGCTTAACCTCGATTCTAATATGAGTCGTTCTCTATTCTTAATAATCGTTGCTTTCATTTCTTCATTCAATCGATCGAAGAATTTGGCATCCGATTCTACAACAACAATCAAATCCATAACCTCTCTCGATATATTTCATGTATAAAATCATAAAATCTATCAAACCTAACTTTTTTGTTTATTTTCCCTGCTCCTTTCAGACTCTGACGCAGTTTTTTCAGCCGCGTCATTCATTCCCGTCATATTGTTGAACTCCACAAGTGACATCGTGGCTTTTTTAGGTTTTTTATTACCTCCAACATTCTTTTTCGGGTTGCGATCTTCATGCAAAACATTATTGTCATGTTGGGATTCATATGACAACTTTGATTGCAACATTGCTTGATACAACTCATGTTGATAAGCTTCTTCGACTGCCTATCAAAAGAAAATGTTTTCAACACCACAATAATTCATCAATTCATAAATAAACATTCAAATGTTGTTATCAATTTATACCATCGAGTCTTTTTTCTTCCATTGTTCCCATTGCAGATTCTGGATGTTGTTCTTCTTCTTAATCTGGGAACACAGCACCCACCGACACACCAACCATGGCATATATATTCGCATATATACGCGTGGTATGTACATATAAATAATATTTACATGTAAATAATTGTAAAACTCAATAAACCCATCAAAACGTACATTGGTTCATTTTTACCTTGTTATCCGATTTTTTTTTATCTTTTTTCGGTGGCTTCTCATGAGTTTCTTGTTGTTTAACCTTATAATTCTTACTAATCGAATGTTGTTTACTAATCGCCGTAGATTTGCGACTTTTTCTTGTACTACTGTCATCATCATCAATAGCAAGAACAGCAAAACGCGATGGAACCACCGTAGCCATTTTTGCAAAAATAGAACTGCAAAATTCTCCTATAAAAACGATGTTTCTGATATATTTCCTGTAATGTTGCTAAACACGATCAATAAGATGAAGAATCTTGTTAATATTGACGATGTTTGATTAAACAATTTGCATCTCATTCAATTTTAACCTCTTCACCGTTTCAATCTATTGCAATTCAACCCTCATGGAAAATGTTATTCATCCATGATACACAACGGTTTGAATATAGATATGCACAGGTTTATTTTCATCCACTCAAATGTCTTGTGCGCAATACATAGTCGGTAAGGTAGAGAATGATGTAAAAATACTGGTTCTTATAACCCCATGGCCGTGGCAGCACAATCCAAAGTGATTCAACGAACTTCACTACAGTTGTTGCACACGATACCGACCAATTCATTTTCGACAGTATTATATATAAACCAATATCAAAAGTATGAAATTTATGACCGTTCAGGGAGCCTTGTACATTCAGTCCATGAATACATCATCAACTCTATGTCGATAGTTAAATTAATCTTTTCATTGCTCATCCAAACGCGCAACAATTTCGACCCAAATATATATATATATATATATATCGTTGGTCACGCCATCATCTGCAACGGGACAGGAATCCAACTTCAGTAGGAACTATCATAACAAAAATACAACAATTTCATCGTATCTGCATTGTTATACGCATGTCATTCACATATAACCAATAAATATACCGGCAGTTCATATGCAAATTCACAAAAATCTGCATAATCAACATAACCACGACGATGTGATTGAAGGAACGTGTGAATTGGTACACCTGCTCGACCAATGAGAGAAGAGAAAAAAAGGACAAGCGGTAGCACTAGTGAACTGCAACGAACGTATCACAATCGTGTATACAGTACACATAATATACATAGATATAATTGCGTGTGGCACTGTTATTCGATATATATTGCGCCGCGTATTCATTGCACGGCGCCCCGTTGCACGTCGGGAAACGACGGAATATGTACATACATACGTTCGTCGTTTGGTGTTTTATCTAATAACTAACAGTAAGGAAAAAACATTGAAATTGTATTATCACTGTTAAGAGTAAATGGGTGCCGAATGTGTGGCGACAATCACAGTCTTTACACCATCACACCAATACACGTTTGCATTTTTATTACGCCGAGTAATAAAATATTTGTCGCGTTTAATATTTGAGTTATTCTACTTGAGTGTGTGTAAAGTGTATGTGAATATATACACACACACACATA
>JABMBR010007765.1:0-112701 GCA_018881525.1 Meteorus sp. PSUC_FEM 10030008 | reverse complement strand
AATCCATATTAACTTATTGCTTATAATCTAAGGTTGCATGTGTTCGTTTTTCATCAACGAAAGTTGGAATTATCATGTGTAAAAACATGGAAAACCTGACCTCGGCCCCTTCACGCCATAAGACCCGTGTTAAAAGTGTACAAAAAAAGTAATTTTGACATTGAATATCTCCGTTTCTAGATGGTAAATCGTTGTGAAATTTCACCATAACTTAGATATTGCTCTAAATTTCGTGTTCACAAAATTTCATGCGGCTAAGTTGGAAAATAATTTTCACGTGAGAAACGATAGTACCCCCTTAAACGCTTTGAGATTCGAATATGAAAGAGAAAGAAAACAGAGAGTTAGGCGCGAAAAAAAACCTGAACATATGTCTGATTCTGATTGGCCATAGACATTCACGTAGCAGGAAAAAAACTACGAGCTCCTATCGCATTATTCCACGTTCAGTTAACGTCGTATGAAACTTGTGTATGTATAGTGTGAATTAGTGTGAGTAGTATAATCTGGAGAGCCGGTTTTCGAAAGGAGATTCCGGCGTGGTTGGAGACAAGCAGAACAAAGCAAACCTCGCGCAAATACTCGCAACCGTCATTGACGCGTCACCACTGTCAGCAACTGTTGAGTAACGATGAAGTTTTTATTGTTCCTGATCGTTGGGTTTTCAGCGATATTCATTGACGTTAATTGCGACAGCGATGTCCAAAAAGGTCCAAAAGTCACTCATAAGGTAATATACTTATCGATAAAATTTCATTGGAATCAATTTTTATATTACACACTTGTAGAGGTCATTTTAGTTAGCGTTTCATTCTCAACAAGATCAATTGTTATCAACTTCATATATGAGCGATAACGATCCGTTTCAATAAATTTTTTCTATGGTGATGATTATAACGTTTGCAATGTTTTTTTTCGGTTAACGCATTTGATGTCGATTCGTATCCTTTCACATTTTCTTCATAGGATATTCGCCTTACATTGTATTGTCTGTGAATTTTCTCACGTTAAATATGTGGGGTTCCCGTTCCTTCGTTTATCAATAATCACGGTACAACTGTGGTTGCATGAAGGATGCTTCAATGCACTGCAAAATTATTTGAATCAACAGATTTGTTCTGATATACACCCTTATCATTTATATTTGAAGTGTTCTAATTCATATTATGCAAAATTAATCAAAATGGTTCTCTTCCTGTTATTATTACGCGAAATTTTATGAACGTTTCTGGTGGATATTTCAACTGTGGGAGTTAAATGATGGCTCAATGCGAAGAGCAGATTTCGGACCATACGATTCTTTCATCACAACATGAAGTTACCTTAATGAATTTGGAGAAAAACCTATTCAGATTTAGAAGTGATTATAATCAAATCGGAAATCAATTGTGATATCGAAACCTCAAAGAAAAGTGACAAATCTACTTTCCTAGGAGATGAAGTATTTCATTATGTTTGCATATTAAAGTAATTTTTGTTTTCAACAGAAAAACTATAGTTACAACTCAGAAAATGCCACAATTCCTTTGAGTCATTATTTTTGCAACAGTGATAATACAGAGAACCTCATGTTAAAGTTCAACCATATATTTGTACACAGGTGATGTTTGATATGATGATTGGCGATGAAGCTGTAGGAACTATAGAGATTGGACTTTTCGGGAATACCGTACCAAAAACTGTCCAAAATTTTTATGAATTAGCGCAAAAGGAAGGGAAAGAAGGTTATAAAGGCAGCAAATTCCACCGAGTCATCGAAAAGTTCATGATTCAAGGTGGTGATTTCACAAAAGGCGACGGAACCGGAGGTTTGTCGACAATTCCTCTACGTTAGACTCATGAATCTTCTTCATTATTAATTTCATTATTTCAATATCCAATTTCAGGTCGTAGCATTTATGGAGAACGATTCCCCGACGAGAATTTCAAACTGAAACATTTCGGAGCTGGTTGGTTGTCTATGGCCAATGCTGGTAAAGACACTAATGGTTCGCAATTCTTTATAACGACAACAAAGACTCCATGGCTCGATGGTAGACACGTTGTGTTTGGAAAAGTCCTCAACGGGATGGTGAGTACAGCAGCTTCACATATCATATGACATAAATACGACTGTTTGATTTCATTTCCAACTCTTACGTTGGCTTGTTGAATGTTACAGAACGTGGTGCGAAAAATCGAAAAAACCACGACTGGTGCTAATGATAAACCAGCTAAAGATGTGGTGATCGTCAATACTCGTGTCGAAATTGTTGCGGAGCCGTACGCTGTCACGAAAGATGATGCCAAATAATCGTGCAATTCCAAACTGTCTTTCTTTCAGTGTGTTCATCGTATTATTCGAGCCAAATTACCATTTGAATGTGAATTATCACAGCATTTTCCAACATTTTTTACTTCTCATTATTTCCTAGTGATAATTTTCTTGTGGCACAATAATAAACATGAATATATTATTCTTATAATTCGCATTGTGTTTCCACGACAAACCAGTAGGTGACATGAAAAAAAAATTAAATTCAGGGTTGGGTCAATCGAAATTGGATTTTTGCACGTGGTACAATAATACAATTATCAACTCTAACGCTAGTCCGATTTCCCCGTCTATTATACAAAAAGAAAGTCGCTATTGAATGAGTGACATAAACAGCGAAAAAGAAAATTCGAATTCAGCTATATGATCAAGCAAAGCAATTATCATATGTACATGTACAGTGCCAACGTACTCCAACGAATTGCAATGAATACAATAGTCATAGTAGAGCTGAGATTAAAAAGAAAAATTGAAGGGAAATTTGTCGATTTCGGATAATTTGGAGTATTTCACAGAATAATACTGAACTGCCATCTGTACATATATTTAGTATAGTAGGTAAAGAATACAGACGTTCTCACGTCCATATTTTTTGGTATAGTTCATCACCATCAGGTAAACACATCAACCAATAGGAAATTTCTAGCATGCATCAACTACTATCGTCCTCTATCGATCGTTAAGTGGAATCATAATGTCACAGTTTTTTTAACCATCTACTGTCCGACTGGCCAAGTATATTTTCTTTGAAACGTCGGCTTTCCCAACTCCAGAATCACTCTATCAGCTCACGCATATTTGAATCAGAGAAAAATATTACAATAAACGCATGCGCGAATGGTTAGAATATAATAAGGGGGATACCAAAATTTCAGGGGAAATCTTTGGTCAGTCAGATTATAGATAATATTTTATGTATTTTATTTACTACCTGTTTATCAATGCTCATATCTTAACTATGAACTAATAACTCAATAATCTGCTTAGCATTTATAATTATACTTATCCATTATTTTACATATTCAAATACTCATGCAAATAACAGATTTAGAAAAGAATAATCAGATCATATATATATATAAAATTTTCACACGTCATATCTGCCACAGTTGATTCGACAGATAGTTACGATTCACATATGTCTCTCTTCTGATAGACACAATCTTTATCAATATTTTTTTTTCGGCGATATAGATGAAAGGGCGACTCAGTGTCATCAATAAAGGAAGCGATCGATTCCTATTATTAAACTTTATATTTGTGGGATTTCTCAAATATATGCTGTGATGAAAATCTCTGTGAGAACGAACGGAGTTTGTGGTTCTCATTGCCAATCATTATTCATAATTCACATACAAAAATAATCATAGGGAAAATTGTAGGATAGCAAAAATGAAGTACCGCAGTTTGAAATCCACGCAGTTTTTTTTCTCCATTCTGGCTCTATTCAGTTTGTGTCTATATATTCTCGGAGTTGCTAATTACCTCTCAACCACAGAACCCAATACATGTGATTTAACATACATGTTCGAATATCCAGAATATGTGGTATGTTTATACGTTCATGAATACCTCAATAGATGCGATTGACAGTTGGAACTGGGTTGAATTTTTGTTAGAGTCAATTCCGAACTGGGTTGTTAATTTATTTATATTCTCTGAGATTTTCTCAAATATTATTGAAGCTGGAGAAAGAGTTTGATCTAAGTACGTGTCTTGTCAAATTGAATGCAGTCGAACTAATCAGAAACAGAATTGTTATAGAACTCAATTACAACTGTAGAGTTGTGATAATGATTCCAGATCGATTTACGATTGATGTTTCTCCCTGACTGATATTGAATTCTGATTACTTGCATGTCTCTGATCAATCCGAATCCAATATCTGTTCAGTCCACTGTATAAGAGATATGGTGTAGTGAAGCGAGATATGGGATTGTACAATTGTTAATTTCATGATTGTGTGTAGTGATTCCGCCGATCCCTCGTGCGTCTCCGATTTTTCTCATTAATATTTCTTGATAAATTGAATATCATTTTGCTTATTCCAGAGAATCAAACTGGATGATGAGGTTGAAGAAAAGTATCCACAATTCAGTCTCTATGGATACGGTGAAGGATATAGTGCTGAAAAATTACGGCAGTTGAAATATTCAGGCATACCAGTGTTATTCATTCCTGGAAATGCTGGTTCACACGGCCAAGTACGTTCATTAGCCTCCGTCAGTTTGAGAATGAGTTTAAAACGACGGACACCTTTTCATTTCGATTACTTCACGATATCGTTTGCTGAGGACTTATCAGCACTCTCTGGAGGTATACGAATTCATCATGATATCACTTTCAAGTAGATATACAATCTGGTAATTGCATTGCAATTTTATATTTCTTCAAGGAAAATTTCAGGTGTGATACAAAAGCAAACTGACTTTGTCTCTATCTGTATTCAACGAGTATTAAGTCTGTATAATGGGAACATTGATCAAATTGTTATCATTGGACATTCGATGGTACGTATAAACTACAAATTTTGTGCAAACACAATATTTCGAAGTTTCACTATAGAAAAGATTGTCAGAACTCCTAATCATTTGAAAAAAATGTAATAAAATTTGCTGTCGTCAACAGCTCTGGTCAAATCCTATGATATTGTGACTCTGGAGAGAAACTCAGAACTATTTTGATTTTTTAGGAGGGATCCTAAAGGGATCCTTTCTGATATAGCAATGTTGATTCAAACTTTATTATATCAATCTTTCTCATGAATGGAAACTCGGTTGTAACCAATAATATTTTTTTCCTGTAATGTCTTTTAGGGCGGAGTTGTCGCCAAAGCAGCCTTGCTACGCGATCAGTCATCCAATACGAGCCTGGCGAGCGTACTGATAAATCTCGCCAGTCCGTACGTACCATTTGTCGCATTCGACAAAACATTCGCGAGTTATTATGATAATATAAATAATCATGCACGACAGATCAATCGAATGGGCACCACTGTTATTTCCATCGGGGGTGGAACACGTGATCACATGGTTACAACATCACAAATAATTGATCCAAATGCTGATCTCAATGTATTATCAACAGCGATACCCAATGTTTGGAAACCACTTGATCACTTGTCCATACTTTGGTGTAAACAATTCGTTATTGCACTTGTACGTGCATTATTTGATAGCGTTGATGTGAATCGCCGCATCCCCAGAATAACGTCAAATTCGGAACAGAGGGTGCATGCGTTCAAATACCATTTGGCAAATCGGTATGCATCAAAATATTCAACTAATTTGCAAGAAAAAATTAGTTTCGAAACGGATGCGGAATGGATTGAGATCACATCAGAGAGTTATTACTTTGAGTTTAAGAATCGGCACAACAAGAAAGAAAATAAATCGATATATTTGATGATCCCATTCAAACACATATCACACAGCCATGTTGGAGTTGACACGTTCAATTTCGAAGTCACTGACTGGTTATTTTTATCTACCGCATCAATGACGAAGAGTAATTTAAAGGCTTGTAAATGGGGATGGAACTTAACGAACCGCACAATCTTATCACCCGACTCGCAGCATCGTATACGAAAAAGTGTTGATCTCGAGCTCAAAACTTTGCGGAATTTCATAGAAGAGACGCACATCGTTATCAGAATTCCAATGATTGAATTCAGGAAAAAAACTCCGCCAATTATATACATTGATATGTATTCTCGTGACGCACGACAAATACGTATCGATAGTGTGAGAACTGCTTGGCTTCCATTATCAGTTGCAAGTATAATTGCTCCGTCGAAAAGCGTTGTGATAAAAACGCAACCAGGCACTTTACGATATTATGTAGATATCACTGGTATACCTGATGCGGTGTACATCAAATTGAATGACGTTACTGACACGAATATAGCCAATTCACCTGGATATGCAACAGTTCAAATAAAAGAATTGTGTGATACATCTAATTCGATCATAAGCCAATTATATACTTTTGAACCGAAGGACATTGGCCGCAAACGTACATTTCAATTACAGACTGAGATTGGTATTTTTCCTAAAACAAAGACTTCCGAAATGATAATAAGTTTAGATCCTCGATTCCGATATAGTATTCAAGTAGGGCGCGCAGGGATTATTGATAAAATGTCTTATTTTGCTAAATATCGCGCAAATCGATTGTATCCCGCGATACTAGGTATTTTGCTGTTAATTATTGCTGCGAGAATGGATGACTCGCAGCACGCAATTTCAATATCATTTACTACTACAATTGTTGCTAGCATTATATTTGACATCAGTCTAGACATTTGGGTTGCTTTGGGTTTATTGATCTTTCTCACTACTATGATATGCTGTTCAATTGTTTTTTCGGGTACAATGATACATAATGTGTCCGCGCGATTTTTAGCTAGGGCTCTCGCGCGTTTTCCAGCCTCATGGTATAATTGGCTGATACGCCAAAGTCTCGATCAGTTACCTATAGTTGCCATTTTCCTTTTCACTATATTTATATCAAGTAATTGTGGCGCATTAATCATGGTTCTCACCACATTACTATATTTTCTCAAGTTAACGTGTATGTACGAAGATTATTTAGAGGATCTGCTCATGTCGTCATTTCGTACTTTCATAAATAGGTTTCGAAAACCAAATAATAATAATATCAGTAAACATAAAGAACCGGGACATCCTAAAGATTCAACAGCAAACATTGTAAACCATCTACTACTGTTCATGGTTTGGTTCCTCACAGCTGGATCTGCAATACCGTCGACATTAATTTGGGCGAAAAACTTCAGGTGAATAAAAATATTGAAATACTATCAGTCACTCAATGCTGACACCATTTGTACTTAGAATTGCGGTTTTCGGTGAATAACTTTGGAAAGATTCCTCAATTGCTCCGAATATCATCTATGAATTCGAATGGTTTCAGCACTTGAATATGTGATTTGTGATAGATACCTGTATTCAATGCAAAGCAATTATTTCAGTTACGAGAAGAGACTTTCCACCGAAGATCCGATAATGCTGGGCAGCTGGATCATTCTGAGTACATGGAACACCTTGGGTTCTGTCAAATTCCCAATTAATTTTGAATATCATTGTTATCGTATAGATCTGATAACAATGTGCCAACGGATACTTGGATGGTCATTACTTTGCATTGCTGGATCAAACAATCCCGCTTATCATCAGTGGATGATACCACCAGTTGTTGCACTGTTCATATCGTGCCATCATCTCCGACTGCACTGTTCATATTATACTTGTTACGATTCACGATTTCCTCCCATCAAAAAGTCTGTAGACACCGAAGTAAGTCGTGTGACTCAATGAATCAAACAAATGAGCGAACAACATACATGGACGTAGAAAAAAAACTAATTGAGATGCAGACAAAGGTGAACTGAAGAAGAAGAAATATTTCGAACGTTTATAAATTGTTTTTATTCGCATAAAATAAATTATTTTGCTTATAATGCAAAGTTGAACATCAGCGCAAAGACGGGTCATCGATGACACAAGGGTAAATTATTTCACATATAGTTGTTGTGAAAAAACAAATCAATCCATATACAATGTCGCATACGGACGGAATAGCACTGAGATCGATTGTAAATATAAATCAATATCGCAATGAAATTCGGCTTATTTGAAAGCAAATACTTGAAATGTCATTTGGGATCAATAATCCAATGCCCATTCATTATCTTGTAAGAAGCAATCAACCACTTCTTTCATTGCCAAATTTGGGATGAGTTGGTCTTGCGTTAATCGTACTCTCGTGACGGGGTCAAAATGTCCGACACGTTGTAAATGTTCCTCAATATCTTTGCGTTCATACGTTATTCCACTTGGGGTAATAACGGGCTCTTGCAATATTTCAAAACTGATCTTACCGCATAGATAGTCTGGCACTTCCCTTTTCTGTTCGGATAGTAAGAAGAGAGAGTAAATATCATAAGAATAATATCACAGAATAAAGATGATGCAAGAAATAGCTAACCCTTCGTCTTTCGTCGACTTTGGCAAATAGGTCGTGGAGTTGTGCGATTGATGTTTCTTTCTTACTTTCAATTTTTTGTTTGGCTAGAACTAGGGCGCGGGTAGCTGCTGAGGACTCAGCATTTTCTGCTTCACTTGATTCGTTTGTTCCATTCTCATCAGATGTACTGTTTATTTTTTCAACAGATTTAACTTCCTCTAGCATTTTTAATTTACGTTCCGCATCTTCCATCATTAGCTGATTCAAATAAGTTTGTAATTCAATATCTTGAGCAAGCCGTTGTTCCTCACGTAATTGGAATCGTCGTTTACGTGCTTGTCTCAACATACTAGTCATATCATCACCATAATTGAGCTTTTGCTCCTTAGCAAGATCGACAGCTATCAACATAATATTATTTTTTATAAAGTGAACTTGGATATACATACTGGATATATCACAATAATGTATTTCGTAAATATATTGTCTGTTACCTCGTTGCAGATGTTTTATTGCTTCATCGTACGCTTCCAATTCCAAAAGTGCTAATCCCAGAAAAAAGTGACCCTTTACTAAACAAGGATCCATATCCAAGGCACGACGACAATCCTGACATGTGGATTCCCACCGTTTGAGTTTCAGATGACATAGTGCACGATTGGTGAAGTACGGAGCTTGTGTGGGATTTTTTATCTGAAAAGTGAAAGAACGTCGCAAATGTCAAGTCAACATGCATACGAAAATGTAAACACCGAGAGACAAATGATTAGACCTATGGTGATCCAATTAGATGGGAATGAACGTGATGAAGTACTGAGTTTGGAGAAATTGGATCTAGTCAGATCCAATTTACACGGATGGAAAATCTCATCTAATGAGGTCTAATTAGATGAAGGTAAATTTGATTCCGTATTTCTTTCTTTTCTTTTTTTCGCTAGCGAAAAGGGAATTGTATGACCATGTCACTCAAGATATCATACTGAACGATTGTATTTTCACTATCACAATAGATATTCACTCATCAAAATGTCATTACAATGCTATTGAGTATGAGTTGAAATCGGTAGTTATACTCCAAAATTTGATCCGGATCTAGATGTTGCAGATAGATTCGAGAATCGCAAATGGCACACTTGAGTTTAAATATTATTCCGGATATGTGACGGAATCATTCATCTCAATTCACACTACAAATCCAGCTGCACCATTCACACACAAAACGATCTTCAGAGTGTATAACATGTACATCAAGACTGTCCTCATGCGACAAGGCCACTTACGAAATTCACTGTTCAATAATTCCGAGAGATTTACGCCAAAATAAGGGCATCTCTAGAAAATCTCTCTCAACTTTCATCGTTTTTTCATTAAGTTCGTCATGTTAACTTTTTGTGCACCGATGTCAACTTCATGTTGTCTTCAACGAGCACATAGGTATTCTTCTAACCATGACTCATTTTTTCAACTCTCATACCACATACAATCGCATTCATCACTTCACATGCCAAGTAAATATGATCCATTGTCTGTGATAATAAGTGATTGTATGTATAGTTTGAGACTCACTATCGCTTTTGAATAGCAGCCGGCAGCATCTTCGTATTTGTGAAGTCCAAATAAACGATTGCCTTGTTCTTTGAGCTCTTTGTCTGTCAAATTGGCTGTGGAATACATTTTGCTCATGTTTACTGCTGATATAGTGTGCTACAGACAATTCAGGAACACTGCCCTGATATACTACGCACTGTGATTCTTCTATGAATTTATTTCTTTGTTGTAGCACAGCTCCTCCTGCAAAATCATCAATCTGTGGACCGCTTCTCTTGCGGTGTGATATCAATTTCTTCCCGAACCCTGAATTTTACGATTACACATAGAGTTTCAGCAAAAAAACAATTACACAAGTTACTTTGACTCACTGTCTCGCTTACCATTTTATTCTCTATACAGACACACTACACTGATAAGCGTATGTGTTTGTCTGCATATGATAGTACATATGAAGCTAATTTCATTCGATAACTTATCACGATTAAGTATAGGTGGCGCGAATTTATCTGTTCATGTGTACTCTCGTACCTATACGTTTATTCCGATCGTAGGCCCATGCGTAAGGAGAGTGATCTCCCAACCTAACCCCTCATTCTGCTACCTAACTTGTAGTGACCGTTGGAACGGAACCTAAAGGTAGGTACACAATGGAAGAGCGAAAATTAATTAGGTTTCATATCCAACAGAAAAATAGAAATTGTTACATTCGGAACGAAATTTGATCATATTCGACCGAGCTGTTAACCGTCAAAGACTTGTATCTATAAAACGAATGGACAACTTTGACTCAATTCAGCTCAATTGAGTTATTTGCTGAATGTGTGTTCTCTTTTTTATGTTCAAAATTTTTACAAATATGGTTTACGTTTGAATTCCCAAACTGAATTCTGACGTTCGATCAGTTGAGTTGGCACATGAATCACAAATTGAATCATGACAGGAGGAGTACAATGGACAATATCCAGCACTTAAATGATGCAGTCACAGAATTTAGGGAATGAAACAAAAGTTGTCTTATTCTATAGAGGTTATTTCCATGTCATTGACGCTGGGAAGAAAAGAAGTTTTCTAACATTTGAAAGTGCTGAGACTCTTTTAATTCATATCAACGAAATCTCATTTCACGATTTAAATATGTTTTATGATGTATGGGATGGGCCATTACATTTAGTGGATTCAAATAAATTAAAAAAAAATACAAGTAGTACGAAAACAAAGTTATATTTGAATTGAAGTGGGCGGTAAGAATAGTATATTACGCATCTAGGGCAGCAATATATTATTTTGGAAATGACATAATCACTGAGATGCGAGCCATTTCGATAGACACAGTCTCGAACCAGGATTTCAACTTTGTGAATCCTGCTGCCCTGATTGAGAGAAAAAGATTTAAATGAATGTGACACTTGTAATGCTACCAAATCGTTTCAAATCTTATATTCAGGATTCAATAATATTTGGAAGTATTCATAATGTTCATTCTCGAATACTCTCGGATCATTACTTTAGTATTGAAGAAATCGAGGAAATTGAAAACCATTAATGCTTTTAAATAATGAATTTAGTATTCAAAAGTATTTCATAGGATTGAAAATTTCCAAACTTGAATACTATCGAACTATCAAATTAAGATTAGACAATATTTGACAGGATTTGAAATTGGGAGTGTTATTTTTGAACAAATTTGTTCATAGCACAGTGCCCATTGGATAGAGAACATTCCTTGCAAATATACCTCTTGATTTGTACAGTCATGATTGATTAATTAGCGTACACGCCACTTTCAAGATACCGTTCGGAGAAAGAATTGCGTGAAGGTGAAGTCTGGACTTTTGAGATATCGCGGATTATTCTACAATAGTCCACAATTACCTTTTTCATGAATAATGAGCTTCGACATAGAATTCACGCTGCTCTCTGGTCAAACGCTCTATTGCGACGGGATTCCCGAAGACCCAATCACTAATCATTGTTATCAGCGTCTTCCTCCTTTCAGCCGCTCAGAAGTAATACGTTTGTCATAATCGTTTCTTTTTATGGCCCAGCGTGTATCTGGAGTAATCACAACACATTACTCTAGAATTCGATTTTATCAGCGATGTATTCGTTTGGGTTCATAGAATTATATATCAATTTTTGATTCATTGGTAGCGACACGTTAGCTCTATTGATAGTTTTTTCATATATTTTTAGCCAGATAACAGAATAGAATTTTGAAATCTCTCATACGAACTTCGATGCCCAAATATATCGACATAATTTCAGGAGAATGGAAGAAAATAGAGTAGCTAATTATCGATATTGGTGTTTCACTTCTGCTCATTCCAATGGAACAATAATTTAACATAAGAACGAAAGGATCAATGAGGGTCAAAAATGAGAAAAACTGGTTAATCTCATGCTTTCTCTTAGTGGCATTCTTTCTAAGATGGAATTATCATCACATTTCGAATATTGTTAGAAATTTCAAGAAAAAAATTGTATAGTTCGTTGCAAATTTTTTTCATCGACACTCACACTTATCGCGAAGAATATCGTTCACGCATTTTTAATTTAATATTCTAACTTCCACTTGAAATTTCTATCAATATCATTTTTCTCAATAAAGAAGACAAATTTAAAGTGTCAATTGGTGTTATGATCTGAATATCGAAGATTTCTCTCAGACTATTAAAGGCAAAGTCATAATCCGTGATCTCGCGCCAGTGTATTATAATATAAAAGAATACTGCATTCGAGGATTAATGAATGTCCATCGAAAATTTTATACCAGGTCTCTTCTTTTGTTTGTTTATCACATATCAAATGATAAGCGATAATTGCACCCTACGTATTGATCAACAGTAAATAGTCATTTGTGCCATTTGTGTAATGAATTCATCCATTTATTATCAGGTTTTCGAAACACCGCGTACATTGCCACGTTGACCACATTAATGGGCCATATCTTTTTATTTATAAATTCAATGTATATTAGTGGGATGATAGTTATACCTATATGAGAGCGAGTGCCTGAGCAGGGAAACGACTCCAGATCCTCTAGTGCAGAGAAACAAACAAATTCATAATGAACATTGGAGGAATATTTAAGTTCCTTTCCATCGTCGTTGCTTTCAACTTCGTATGAGAAGTCTCTGCAGTAAGTGTTCCAACATAATGACATTTAATCAACTATCTTTCTTGCTAGTCAATCTGTACGAAAATAAGCGACTTCAATATTCAATGATAAACAGAAATTTCACAATCATGAACGTTGAAAATTGAAGTCAAACATTCATAAAGATGTTGCAACTGAATTGCTTGAATTTCCGACTCAATTTTACATGGATGTGATCAATTGTATGGGTGTTTTCATGATTCACAGAATGGTCGTTGGGGTGATTCTTGTTCCTCCAATGCATATTGTAAATACGGATTGTCATGTCGTAATGATCGTTGTACTCATCCGTGTGAGGAAAGTTTTGATGAAAACGCAGAATGTGTATTTTACAAAAACAAATGGGGGTCACGATGCCTACCCGATTATGGATGCACTAGTTCGTCTCGAAGATGTGAACCAATGTTATTTTTCTGAGTAATTATTCAATTTATTTGACCAAATTTTCATCTTCATGCTAATGAACCTTGGGACTTCTTTCGCTGAGAATATATTGTGCTTAGTTGTTCTCTGAATAACCAAGACTTATGTATGAAGATGCACACTTTGAAAATCAGTGGAATCACGTCTTCATTTCTTAGCTTATAGAAATCCTCCAGGGAGAAATCCAAGGAATTTCGTACTCGACCAAAATTTATTATGAGTGGATTAAAGTGTCTGAGAAAAGATCAGATATTTACATATTTTCTTTGAATGATTATCGGTCATTCTCTTTCGATGAAAGTATAAATGTGGTCAATCATTCTTTATTTTTGCGATACAGAATAGCATGAAAAGTGACCGATGTGAAGTTGATGGGCATTGTAAAGGTAACATGTTATGCATGAACGGAAGGTGCACCTATCCATGCGACCCACTCTGGACCGAAAATGCATATTGTACTCTTCTGACGAATGGTACCTGGATTTCGGAATGTCTTTCAGGTTACTATCCTTCGGGTTATTCCAACAAGTGTCTGCCAATGTATGCATCTGGAGTAAGTATTCGGATCTGCTTCTGAATCGCAAATCTGTATAATTAGAGCTTTTCTGGGAGGATTGAACCAGATTTTTGAACTCACTAGTTTATAATTAGTTTCGAATGAACATTAATGTGAAATTCCATGACGGAATCAGACGACACAAATTTTCCTGCCCAACAATTGTATTTATCGGCAATTAGGATTATACCTAAATGATTTTCAAATGCATTTATGTATCTTCATCACCGATTCATTCGATTACAGACAGATCCTCAAAGACATCAATGTACCCGCTTAAGCGACTGCAATGCACCATTCTTGTGCACCGAAAATCATCAGTGCGTTCATCCCTGTGAAATTTTGTACTTCGAACACGGGATTTGCTTCCTTAAAAATGGTATGTTCACTGGCAATTGTCGTGTGGTTACCATTTCGGTGGAGAACCCACGGAGTGCGAACCCGAAGTAAGTACTCATAGTTCACTCAATATAAGAGAAAGACGCAGAAATAAATTACGATTATGAGAATCTTTTTGACAATTAACACATTGAACAAATGCGACCAAATGGAAAGTATTCAGCTCTTTAGAGGAAAAATTATACATTAACGTTGTGTTGAGACATATTAACAGCTTTTTCTGGTGTTAGCGCACCAGGCATATTCAACAATTATGTCAACTATAAATTTTTCTTCTTTCGCGCAGTGTAACGCACATTCTGACTGCCCGAACTCGATGGCCTGTTCTCGTAGAAGATGCGTTGATCCATGCAAAATTTCGTCTCATCCTCACGCAAATTGCACCGTCGAGAATCACCAACCCATATATATTTGTCATAGTGGCTCCATATGTCCACCTGGTTTCCGGCGTTGCGTCTTACTAACATCACTCTACTAAACATTGAGTCCACGTAAATGCCCTTACTCATAACCAATAGGAATGTATCATCAGGAATGAATGTGTCACATGATTAAGTACACAATTTTTATATGGGAATAATTTCTCTTCAGAGATAATAACATTCCTCATCTGATAACTATGAGAAATGACGGGAAATTCATTTTGATACGACCGATGGAGAATATTATTTGAACCGGGTGAAAGGGAAATGTGAAATAGTTTGATTGTTTCATTTGCTCAATTCATGACGATTAAAAAGAAAGAATTCCCATTCTAAATATATGTAGTCAATGGAAATCTCAGATCAACCTAACCCTCATGAATAAAAAACTTGTTAATTCAAATTATTACAATATTATGAATATGTAGCGTTAAGCGAATCCGAAGAACATCTGTTCGTCAGCGACTCTTATATTAGAATCATTCAGGAGAAATTTCCCAGAGAAAAAACGAACTCTCCAAAACGAATTCATCGAATTTGTATTGATTCCATTCCATCAGCAGTTGTCTGAGAGAACAAAGATTCATAAAAAATGAAGTTAGGGATGATAGAAGGAAAAATGGATAGTTTTGATATCTAACCGTATGGTATGCATAATTGTTTGCTATGATCTTCATTTCAGTAATTGGTATACGAATGACCATTTGAGAATTACAAAATACGGACATTTCTAAGATTCAGATATCAATACGCATCGTTTAAAACGTACAGAGATGATTTTCTTTCCTGACTTATCTCAATACTATCGTCAACTAAACAATCGACCACCGAATCGATGAAGAATAAGAAATACGTGAAATATCATTCCTGAATATATTCACCAATTGCGAATGGAGATGACGATAAATTCATAAATATCATCGATAAATCTAGGCTAAATTCAGAAAAAGATAGAATACTCTATATATTCCAACATCAGAATGGTTTTTGATAACAGATTGTCAGTTCATAAACTATTTTAAGAAACGTGACAACAACCTATAATTACCAACAGTTATCAATGTTCAACAATCAACGATTGGCTCAACTATCTGTATATAATTGGAAATATGTTATATGAGTTGCTCGTCAACAGTGGGTAACAATCACACCATGAAGATCATTGCAGTACAGAAATATGTCGCAGTAGTTGTTGGTTTCGTTTGCATGTTCAGCGGTGTCGGAGTGAGCACTCAAATGAGAGATGAACAAATCCATATGTATAAAAGTTATTTTTCATGAGAATGAAATTGTCTTTGTTTCGAATAAGTTATCAACAATAGAAATTTCTTCAGAACCCTATGAAACCATGGTTTTTTTTCTACTGAATGGCTCTGGATTATCTGTCCTTTGCGTATTCATATTGATATTCAATAATATCGAATTTTTTCTTATTACACAGGCTGGTATCCGTAGCAATCGATGTTCAGATCATAATGATTGTGCAGTACCATCTGTATGCCTCGAGTTACTAATCTTCGTAAAGAAGAGCGGTAACAAGGTTGAGCGCCAATCGGGCGCGTCCCCAGGTGGCGGATAGGGGGACGGCCAGGTGGTGGACTGGCTGTCGGCGGTGCTCCCCGATGGGGTGCGTATGGCAGGCAGCACAGGACCCTCCTGGTCAATAAGAGCTATACGCGCCCCAGCTAGCGTAAAACTTAGCCCAGGGACGTTAAAGCCTTGTCGCGGACCAACTCCCCAAGCCAAGGTGTGAGCAATCGTGCCGAAGGCTGGATGGCATCGGGGTTCTGGTGTCGCGAACGATGCGCCTTGAGGCACCAGGCGCAACCTCATTATATACATGCGCCTTCCGTCTGTATTCGGGCTCTGCCGGCGGTGACCGTTTTTTCCCGACTTCTCGTGGGAACTGCATGGAACCGCAAAACGAAAATATTACGGGATTGAGGGGCTCAGAAAAGAACCTCAATCCTACCAATGCTTCCACTTCGATGGAAGTCACGGAGGCGAACCCGGGGCCAGCAATAGCTGAAACGCTCTCAACAGGACAGGGAGGAGGAGGCCCAGTGGTGCGAGCAGAAGGAAGGCTCAGAAGGCCAGATTGGCCGGAAGAGAACTGACGCCTGCGGAACACGGCGGGGTTTCTTCCTCCTCACAAGCTTCTGAACAGAAGGTGGTGGAGGGGAAACTCCGGGATTGGCGGTAAAAGGCCGAGACTGAAAGGTTAAGCTGGGCTTTAGATAACTTTGAAAAGTTCAAAAGCCCGGGGGTGGATGGGATCTTCCCGGCCCTCCTACAGAAAGGAGGTGAGGCCTTCCACAAACACCTACTGAAACTGAGCTACATACCAAAGGCATAGAGAGAGGTCAGAGTTGTGTTTATCCCAAAACCCGGGAAGAGTAACTATGATCTCACTAAATCTTTCAGGCCCATCAGTCTGACATCATTCCTTCTCAAAACACTGGAGGGGATGGTGGATAGATACATAAGAGACAGTGCACTAAGTGTAACACAAGTACATCGCTCACAACACGCATACCAGGCTGGAAAATCTGTTGAGACCGCACTTCACGAAGTGGTACACTTCGTGGAGGGGGCTTTCAGCAAGAAAGAATCAGCGCTGGGAGTATTCATCGATATCGAAGGGGCGTTTGATAACACACCATTCGAATCAATATGCGAGGTAGCTGAGCTCTTCGGGGTGGAAAAATCCATCACAGACTGGGCTCATTTCATGCTTCGTTCGAGAACGGTGACCACCGCACTGAGCGAAACCAAAGTGCGTGCATGTGTGAGAAGAGGGTGCCCACAAGGTGGGGTAACCTCCCCTCTCATGTGGATCTTAGTCATCAACGAACTCTTAGGGCTGTTAAACGACCTAGGGGTGTTCACCGTGGGCTATGCCGACGACGTGGTATTGCTGGTCAAAGGTACTAGCCCAGCAGTAATGAGATGGAAGATGCAACGAGCGCTCGATCTCCTACAAAATTGGTGTATGAGGAAATCCCTGAAAGTCAATCCGATGAAAACAGAGATGGTGCTCTTCACTAAAAAGAGGAAGATGGTTATAAAGGCCCCCTCAATTTTCGAAACGGAGCTGAGATTCTCGAAGAAGGTTCGCTACTTAGGCATAACTCTCGACAGTAAGCTGACGTGGAGAAGCCATATCGAGAGGCAAACCAGGAAAGCAACTGCCACTTTCTGGGCCTGCAGAAGAATATTTGGCATAGGGTGGGGATTAAAACCAAAACTGGTAAAGTGGCTTTACACTGCAGTTTTGGTACCACAGAGCACTTTTGCCTCGATAGTATGGTCGCCTGCAATTAGGAAGGACATCAACATCAAGGCATTAAACAGAGTCTATAGAGTTGCACTGCTAGGAATAACAGGAGCTTTCAGGACTACTCCAACCCTAGCGATAGGAGTGCTTCTAAATTTGGAGCCCCCACATATTACGGCAGAATCCTTAGCCGCGAAAGCGGCAATGAGATTGCACTTCAACATGCTCTGGAAGGAAGCTAAAGTGGGGCACGCGTCCATCCTAAGGGACAGAGAACTCAAAAAGTTTCTGGACCGGGGGGGGGGAACGTTGCACCACGTAGCTACTACTTCAGAAAGAGCTATAAAGTCATGTTTCCTAGTAGGCAGGAATGGAAGGAAGACGACAAGAATATCATGTCCCCAAAAGGGCTAATCTGGTATACGGACGGCTCAAAAACAATACGGGGAGCAGGAGCGGGCATATGGAGCAGTGGACCAAAGACAGAGATATCTCTGCGGCTGACGAACACTGCTTCGACCTTCCAAACAGAGGTGTATGCGATCTGGGCCTGTGCCAAGCGAATACAGGAATCGGGGTACAGGAACAAGCACATATACATCTGCAGCGACAGCCGTGCTGCTCTTGGGGCGCTGACACTCACGGTGGTGTCCTCTGGACTAGTAAAAGGCTGTATAGAAGCGCTAAACGAATTAGCTTCTAATGACAGGGTCAAACTCCTGTGGATCCCAGGTCACAGTGAGAACACAGGGAATGACCGGGCAAACAAGTTGGCACAAGCAGGAGCCTGGGTGAAGGACCAGGTACCAACCTGTTCAATAGCAGTACCCCCCAGCTTCATTAAGGAACCATTCTCCCAGTGGGTCGGTAGGAAACTGGAGGAGTTATGGGCCGTAGCGGGTGGTATGCAGCATACGAGGGCACTCATTCAAGGACCCTCTAAAAGGCTGGGTTCAGCCCTGATAGGGCTCGGCAGGAATAAGCTAAGGCTGACTGTCGGGCTCATCACGGGACACTGGATCACAGCAAGGCATCTAAGGAACATTGGGGGGAGAGCGGAAGCAATGTGCCCCAGATGTCAACAGGACGCTGAAACGCCCCTGCACCTGATCACCCAGTGCAAAGAACTGGAGACAGTCCGTAAGGATGTCCTGGGTATCGGCACTGGGGATCAGTTCAATCTATTGGAGGGGGGTCTAGGAAGGTAGCTCCGCTTTGCGGAACATACCGGCCTCACCGAACCGACAATTAGCATAGAGTAACTGACTTAGGCGAGCTCAGTACAATGGTCCAGGAGGACAGAGTGCTGGGCTCGATGACAGTTACAGTCCCCTACCCTTCCCTATCCCCAACCCCCTCCCAAAAATTCAATTCAATTCAACCATCTGTATGCTCTCAAAACTTTTGTACCCATCCTTGCGATAACTTACATGATGAGCATGCATATTGTATATATGTGAATGGCACCCAGATTGCTACTTGTCATACTGGCTACCAATTTCACGCCGAGGTCGGAAAATGTCAACCGATAGATGTGGTCGCTGTGAGTTGGGACTAAATGCTTACTAATGTCCATAGCATTTACCGTTAAAAACGTATTAGTTTTACAGTGCAAATATGATTCTTCCTGTGCATATTCAATGACATGTTTGAATGAAATATGCATCGACCCGTGCAAGGCATGGCCCATACCTCACTCGGATTGTACAGTAAAAGAACACCGAGCTGTCCGCGAGTGTCAAGCTGGCTACCAATTAAAGCGTGGTATGAGATGTTTTCATAAAGAACAGAACTAATATTACGATATAATTGGAACCATGAATCATGTTCAGAAATAGAAGAGATTCATTTGAGCAGTCATCAAAACTGGATGAATTCAGTTAACGAGCCAATAAAAATCTCCGTCATCCATCATGCGTTTTTCATCTCATCTTATCTTTGTATTACTAGTTACTGAACTCCAATAATTCCAAGGGATGCCCGCGAAGTATGATAGAATCCTGCACAGACGATGTCATTTTTGAGCATTTCATCAGCATTTCATTTGCAATAATTTCGATTGTAGTTTACTCTTCCAAACGTAACTCTATCATCAGTCTCGTTTGAATATGTACTCCAGTAGACTTACCATCGAGGCTATTCGTTGATGATTTAAAGCCGAAATGTCGTAGTTGTAGTTGTAGTTCGATGAGAATGAGTGAACATTCCATCTCTCCTTATAGTTTACTCTTGGAAGTTCACGACTATTCCAAGAGCATATTCATGCCACGGGATCAACCTTCATCAATCTAATATTTTAGCACACCTTCAAGTGGTCTTTGAAATATCTTTCTCTGGATATACATACATTCATGGAAGATGAAGTAGGTTTGATCTTCTTCAGTCCTTTTTATGGAGCGATGAATGAATTATTTAAACCGAGAAAGTTGGACCCTGATATGCCGCACGTGAATTTGGAAGCTCTCACATTGGGGGATAACTCATTGCAATATGACGTGGATATTTTTGGGTTAATATATGCAAAATAGATCATCGTATTGAAATTTCTATACAATTTATAATAACACAGAATAGCGTGATCAAGTATGAACAATTAACCAGAAGAGATTAGATTTAGTTCCAACAGGAATTAATAACAATTATTTCTGCGATAACTGTATGAAATTTGTTCTTCCGGAATTCAACAAATCTATGGATGGAATGTGGGGCGACTTCATATCATTCTGATTTATCGCCATACAAATCATCCTTGAAATCCATTCACAACTCGAATCAATTAGCTCCTCGCCAATTGGGTTTCCCAACATTCCTCAGAATTTTCCTTCTTCCTCTATTCCTTTCGACTTGTTATCAATGTCGCGATTCGTAACGATTCTATGGCATTACCGTATTATTCTATGGAAGATTCTTCTCAACTGGTCGAGTTCGGCTTATCTCTATCTTTATCGCTACTTGTTATAAGGTAAATCCAATTGGGCTCCCTAGATCCTGGTCTTTGACCGATGATCATTCCAATCTCAATATCCTTTTCCAAATATTCGAGCATTTTCGCAGCAATAGTTCGATTCATCTTGTGAACTTGAGGACTATTTGCATAATCTTCTAGCTGAAAAAAATTTTTGATCGTGCACAAATAAAACAAAATGGAAGGTGAACAAATATATAATATATTTACCTTCATCCAGGTACAGTCGGAAATTTCAGTATCACATTTTCGTATATCGAACGTTTCTGGTGTTAATCGAGCTACCATGTAAATATCACTACAGCCAAAATTGTAACGATGTGCGTGCCTAAAGCCTACGAGGGATTTGAATTTGGCACGTATTCCAGTTTCCTCAAATACTTCTCGTACAGCAGCATCAGGAATGCATTCACCTGAATTAAGAGATATGTCATGTCTGATTGTTCTTGTAATTATTGATGGAGAACTCTTTCATTGAGCAAGTTGATGCATTTGATACCTGGTTCAATGTAGCCACCAGGTAATTTCCACATTGCTGATGCAGTCATGGCCGGATTGGAATACTTCTCTTTGATTACCAGAATTTCTCTAGTTTTATCGTTCATAACAAAAGATCCCACACCCACATTAGTATGTGCATATGGAGGAATGTTGTGTTCAGATGATAAACACCGATACAGCGTTAAGTATTGCTCTTTTGTATGATGAAATAGAAATCCTTCTTTCACTAAATGTGGAATCCATTCAGCATCACAACGATTCACACGGAACCAAACAGTTTTTTTATTGCTTTTCGCCCATCTTTCTAGAGAAACTGAAAATACGAATCTTAGCCATGATTAATTGCTAGATTTCCTCATGTTTGAACGGAAAAATTCATTTAAAAAACTCTCTCAAATGAGGGATCTGATGAATATGTGAGGATGGTGGATGGCCTTTATGGGTACGGCAAAGTTTTGATGGAATATGAAAGTAGAATATTATTCTCCAAATCCATCCGATGACACACGAGACAGTTCATCATTTGAATATTTCCCAAGAAAACTCGTGTCGTAACATCAAAGAATTCTTCTGATATTGATTACTTAAATAACACTTTTGATAGTTGAATCATACCTCGAATTTTGGACCAATATTAAAGTACGATTCTTCATTAGATAGATGATTTTCGGATTTGAACTTTACGAAGGATCTTTTGACCGACCCAGAATCTGCCAAATCGAAGAGGAGTCGATGGGAACTAGAGATAATATCATAGATGTCAACCATCATTCGAGAGGTCGTTAGCAATTCATGAAGACTGATATCCATTTGTAACACAAATACGTCGTTATCCTAGGAATAATTTCCACAATCAAAGTTTTTCGCATCGAGAACTAGAAAATTTATCATACTCATTGGTATATATTTCCTGTGGAAATCGAGCCATGGAACCCATCTAACATTACTATAACTCTATGAAACCCATGAATTCCAGGAATATTGCATTAATTTTTTAGTTTTATCATTATGTTTTTCCAGATTACAAATTTCTAAAATCACTGTTTCTCTTTATTTTCACAACAAATATCTGAATGATCAATATGATAAATATGAAAACTAACGTGATGAGTTGATTCTACTGTGGATAAGAAGGAATCGTATCTGTCCACTTCATAACCTTACTTCAGCCCCAACACTATTTTGTTCACGACGAACATTTGCACATGACAACATTCAAAGGTCGATATTTTAGTTGAAAGATATGCAATAAAATGATGAGTTATAGTGTGACATCACATAATGACTGACATAGGTACATTCAAATGTATCCATATTCATGCACGCATATACATGCACATAAATACCTCGTAAACGAGTGATAACCGTGTCAGGCGAGCAGGGTTCTTGAGTTGAATCAACAATAACACCATTGTGATTATCTTCCTTACCAATGAAACAGTCTCCCGAAAAATTCATGTGGACAGTATTTAATGCTGAGTAATTACGTGGATAATTCTGTAGGAAATTTCTTATATCGATGGTTGTCGATTCTGCTGCCAATTGCCAAATGAATCGGATCGATTGAAGTAACAAAGCAGCCATTGAAAGTGCGACTTTATTATTTACACACACTGACGGTTTTCAAACATATATCTGTCATACATACAATGATTAATCATCGCTGGTTTCATTACATAACACAAGTATATATATATATATATATGTGTGTGTGTGTGTGTGTGTACGTATGCATGTATGTATGTATATATAACTACGCTATATCAGATCAATTTCGGTAAATTTTTTGAACATTGATCATATCTGCTCCAGTAACGTTGAAGATCCCAGTATGTCTGTGGTGGTTGCATTGGGTTGTAATGCAAACCCTCACAAATACGGCAATAATGTCGTGAAGCTGTACCAAAATATCCATGTTCGTTCAGAACAATGTAATTATTTCGCCACGTATGGTAGTCATAGTATGCATCATCCGATAGATCAAGCATAAGGAGATGATCAGCAAGATCATAAATTGAACGGAAATCATCAACATGGATGTATGAATGCGGGGGCAATAGTCGTTCGCAATCAATGCGTGGTGGGCCCATGATTACGGGCACTGCAAACTTTGAATAAGCGTTCCAGAAAACTTTCTCTGTTAAATATTCACGGCAATTCGTATTTTCAAAAGCAAGATAGAATTTATAATTTTTCAATGATGGACAATTAGACCAAAAATGACCTGGACATGACGTGGTATTGCCATGCAAACATCGGCCATAAATATCAATTTGACCAGGGAGGTGATTTGAAAGCTCCTGGACATATTGCCATCTATTACTTCCACTCCACTGGCTATTCACACAATTGCTTCCCATAATAGCAATAAATTTCGTTTTCGTCCTCATCATATTTTCAAAATTATCAATGATGTCACCAACTTTAATTCGTCTACGTATTGTTCTACCATACGCTACAGGAATATCACTGTCTGATCTATACGTCATTGACCAATTGAATAATCCATTGTACTCAGGCCAAATTTTTGTATTTATGGGCGATTCATCGGTTAGAAATATCCACAATTGTTTGGATCTTCTGTGTTGGGACCATGATGCAATTTCTCTGGCATCGCGCCTGGTCATCCAGTGCAAGTGAAAAATCACTGCGTCGGCGCGTTGCTTGTCCTCAAGATCATAAGTCAATTTGCAATTATTCACAGAGCATCCATCCCAAAGTGAGATACTGTAAGGATTGATCGCATTAATTCTCGGCGAAATAGCCAAGTAAGAAAAGTTGATCCATTATTTTGAGGAATTTCTTTACTTATGTTTCTTGTGAGTCCACCAGATGTGCCGTCTCTCCAGCGCTAGACCAAATTTCCATATGAGAATGAGAAGTGGGTTGTTAATGTAACTGTTGTTGATTTCTTTCGGTGGCAGAGTTCCTTCAGCTGATCGTAGCCATATTGCGAGCGGGGTCATTTTTTCACTCTGAAATTATTCCTGAAATCTTTTTATTCTGCAATCACTCATGAATACTTTTCTCATGAAAACAGGAGACTGGAAAATACAACTTCTATCGCACTGACCATAATTAAATCTATTGTTGAGTCCAGCAGGAACATGTATAGAATAATTAAATATATGTACATCGAATTCATAACGTAAATATTGATCAAACACGAACAGGGTCTGAATACACATGGCAACTGTGAACTTCACACTATTTGGAGTAGTAAATCTCATATCGTGTGCGATGTATATTATTTTTTTATTTTTCCCCATTTCTGATTGGCTATCGACATCTTTTCAATGTTTATCGTGACTGAATTCATGCAATATTTCATTGGTTTCACAAAGTTATAAAGAGTGACGTATTTCAAACTAATAATTGTTGGTTAGTGTGTTCATTTTCGAACTTTACCTTCGAGTACACTTGTTAACTGAATTGACTGATTGGGATGGTAGAAACCTCCACTCCGCAGTTCCAACATTCGATCGAGGACAGTAAACAATTTGATTGCTTGTTCTCTTAGGGGTTACTCATCTTTCATCTTTCATATTCAGGATTTACTTATTTTCCATTACATTCTTTCAAATCAGCATAGAAACAATACATGAAGGATGTATGCTTAAAATATTGATAACACCCCAACAGATAAAGGCAGCTGATGAAAAATATCGAAAAAGTTATCGTGTGACTCCTAGAATTTGAATACACATTATGTCTGGCTCACCTATGTACAGTAGCAGAAAGAAAAAATCAGCAACTTTCATCGATGGAGTAAAAACACAGGATCATAGGAGCGACTTGAATCCAATACAATCTTCCTCATCATCAAATTATGGCAGCAATCAGGATACCACTGCAGGTATTGGCCCACGTCATTGCTTAATCGACGAAACAGAAGAAGAAGACAGTTCTGATGACGAACCTGAATCTGAAAGCGACGAAGAAACTCGATTTGTCAAGGAAGAAACACCCGAACTTGCATCCGAATTTTGGCAGTTGCAAAAGCTGATTAAGTACACTAAAGCAGGGAATCAAACAGCCACAACAGTTGCATTATGTTTATTGAAAAACTATCAGCTCGGCAGTCGGGTGGGCTCTCATTGTGTTACTCGAACATTATATTCATCAATAGAATAACTCCAAATGTTTTGTACAGTCAATTCAACGTGCTATACGTGAGATGGGTGGTTTGGAAGTCCTCGTGAATTTGTTGGAAACCAAGGACATCAAATGTCAACTGGGATCACTCGCTGTGTTATCCGAAATGGGGAATTGTTCAGAGACACGCCGGCATTTGGTTGATCTAGGAATTATCTCACCACTTATTCAATTGTTGAAACATCCAGCAAGAGATGTCAGGATACTGACGGCGGAAACCATGGCAAGCATTGCGATGATGCGTAAAGCACGTAAACAAATTCGTATCCGATCCGGGATCGCATTGATAGTAAGTTTTCATCAGTGCACTATGGAGTCATATCTCCTGACATTCATTTACTGATTTTTCAATTTCCTCCGCCCTTATATGGGCTCTCAAGTTAGATGCAATGGATATCCCTGAAAGTGTATTATATCGTAACCCAGCTCAACTGAATGAAAGTGAACGACAAGATATAGCTGTTGCAATTGCCTGTGCTAAAGTATTAGCAGCATTAAGCAGCAGTCCGAAAATAAAAGAAGAACTTCGTAAACATGGTGTTGTATTTTTTATGTCACGGTTTCTCCAATCGCCGCACATAGATTTGATTATTCCGGTTATGGGTGCTATTCAACAGTGTGCCGACCTGGTGAGTTGACGCCAATCCTACACGCAGATGGCAATCGCTGGTCTCAATGAAATTATTTTTATATGATTTTGCTAGAATGTTTTCCGTTTGGCGTTTGAACAAATGGGTATAATCACTGAAATTGTACGTCATTTGTGCGAGGGTGAGGCTGCCGACAGTAAACAAATACATAATTCCAGTTCGAACCTTCATGAAATGAGTTCCGCGACAGAGCATACTCCTTCTAACGATCCAGACAATCACAAGAATGATGAAGCCATCGAAAAGTTGCGACGAACAGCAAAAGAGCGTTTGAAATTACAAGAAAACTGTGCTCAGGCAATATTCAAATGTGCAGCAAACAAATTGACAAGAGATATGGTTCGACAATCTGGTGGTCTTGATCCGCTTTGTCGCCTCGTTCAGAGTGAGCGAGTTAGGGCCAATAAATCTTTGCTCGCTGCGGTTACGGGTGGTATTTGGAAATGTGCTATGAGTCCGGAAAATGTGTCGAGATTCAATCAAAATGGTCTAGTTGCATCGCTTGTACCGCTGCTCGAAGAGAACGAAGATGAAGAGGTCCTCGCACACGTCGTAGGTATTCTAGCTGAATGTTGCGTCGATCCAGCTAACCGTGCCATACTCAGGATTAATAATGGTTTACCGAAATTGGTGAGACTCAGCTGTCAGCCATACTCCTACATATTCACAACTGTTTCTTCAACGTAACAAATTGGCATTCAACAAATATCTGATTAACACCAGATGGAAAATATTATTTTCAATCATTTATGAGAAAATAGTTTCGCAAGCAATGAATATGAACTGATTTTTTTCGTTTTTCTATTATATGGAACTTTTTGTTATTTGGAAGTCTTGATTCCAGATTCGCCTGTTGAGTGGAACGTATGAGCCACTATTGGAAAATTTGCCACTGGTTATTAAAGAATGCGCTGAGGATGAACAGTGTATGGACGTAATAAATGATCCATCCCATGCTTTGGATGGGGTTCGACTTATATGGTCATTATTGAAACACCCGAGTAATATCGTTAAGAGGAATGCATGTCGAGCTTTGGTTCCTTGTATCAAACATGCTAAAGATTCAGCCGAAATGGTACGTGCATTCGTTGGCGGTCTTGAGCTCACAGTTTCAATATTAGATAGCGATGATAACGAAGTGCTGGCAGCAGTTTGTGCAACAATCGCTGCTATAGCCGTTGATCCAGAAAATCTCGGTATTCTAACTGATCATGGTGTAGTCAGGAAGTTGGCCAAACTCGTTCATACAGTAAGATTTCTTCACATCGTTTCCTGCTATATTACCGAAAATACACGGAAATATCCCTACTTAGTCCTGATTAATTATATTTCCACCGACAGGAAGATGAACATCTCCGTGCCAATCTAACTCTGGCGATTGCTTTCTGCTGCGAATGGGACCGCAATAATTATGAATTCGGCAGATTGAATGCTGTCGCCCCTCTTGTCAATTATGCGAATAGTAAAGACAAAGATGTTCTTAAGGGTGTATGTATAGCATTTTATCACCTGAGTAAAGAGCCATTGAATTGTGTTACTATGCACACTTGCGGAGTTATCAAGGTGGGGATTCTTATAACCATGGAAATAATGATGAACCGAAACGAATTCAAGGTAGATAGACATATTTTCAAGACTAGCGCTTTTTTCATACCGATTCCAGCATGTACTTCGTCTTGTTGGATCTGAGGATCCTGAAGTACAAATAGCAGCTGCTACTACAATTCGGCATATTAGAAAGTTGGCTCTTACAACGGAGAAAATGAACTTTGGTGAACTGTATGTTTTACATATCGATATTATTCATAAGTTCTGATTCAATAGACTTTTTCTGTGTTTTCAATAAATTATCTATGGTTTTCAACAGGAATACTCTGGAAGAGATGGATTATCGGAATTGAAGGTTTTCCTTTTGTTACTGACACCTATGTAGTTCTGAAATCAACTGCAGTGCGGAACTCTAAAAAAATTAATCCAGTATTCGTTAACGAATTGATGTGTATAAATAGAACAAAAAATCAATTCTCATGTTAGGATCAGAATTACGTCCCATAAAACTTATGGATTGCAATCATGTATGTTCTCGCAGAATTTTTTCTTCATTTCCCAACTTACCGTTGTTAATTCCATTATATATTATCCCAATATTGATCACGACTGCTTACGAGAAAGATTCTCGTGTTGACTACTGGTGACAATTATTGTTTTCAATGTCAAGAAAAAATTATAAAATCAACTGTCTCATCGTGTTGACCGACTTTGACGTTACGTATTTTCCGATCAGAATTCTAATACGAATGGATAAGCCAAAAAATTCGAACGAATCGCGTGTATGCTGAGGTGAAATTATCTTCAGTGAGTATGACGCGCATTTGATCCCAACCTTGAACAATCAGCGATGGATGTGGTCAACCAAGTGATAATTTCAGGAAAAATTACATTTTCCGGGAGCAACTATGAAAAAATGTCTAGTATGTAGAATTAATCTCGTTATTACATCAAGATCATTCTTTTCAAGGGTATCACAGATAATAACAACGTTTCGAGTTGTGTCTTATGTATTAGGGACCTTTCATGCATAGAAGACGCATAAACCGAAATGTCTTCCCACAAAAAAAATGATTTTATTCGTGATTTTCGTCGTAGTTACATCTAGTTCTGCGGAAGGTCGAATCAGATAAAATCGGTCAATGTGCACTATACAGTGCCTGAAGTGACCTTGAAAAAAATGAAATTCGTCTCTTTATACGTAGGACTAAATCATGAGTATCCTTTTTCCTCATATTCGTAGCGGCTCATCAAGATGAAGGCAACAGTTTTTTATGATTCCAAAGATTACTATATAGTTTATGAATATATTTCTATGCACATAGGATTACCATCGCTAGGTAAGGATGGACGAGCTATGTATATAACTGACTTCCACGCGTACCACTCATACCTACATACCGCACACGCCAGCTGGAGCCACGTAAGTATCTATATAATACAATTACAACCCGAATGCACCAGCCGTTACTACGTTTTCAGTTATATCTAATCTATTATACATTTCACATCCCAGAGCCGTAGCGTGTTATCTTGTTTTATCTGCCATTGTCTATCTTTCAACTTTTAAATTAACCCATAAAAAATAATGGCGCGGATTGTAGCTGTCAAAGAAACATTGGATAAAGCGTTGAAGGATGAGACGAAGCCATGGACTAAATTTTTCGGTATGGCCGAGGGTAAAACCGGCATTGATCGACTCTACATATTTCTAGGTACGTTGAGGTTATCTTCTAATGAGTTATTAGTCAATCGATCCATATATTATACTTAACAATTCAAATGAATTCCGACCATCAATCACTTCTTCAATTATGTACCGTTGAATTTTAAGGTGCTCGACAACTTTTTTTCGCAACATCTCTCATTGTTTCCACCAATTTACAGACATGCATGTGCATATTTTTCAAGAGTCATCATTTGAATAATGATATGTGTGGTCGCCGCCTGTGATTATCTTTCCATTTTACAGGCGCTGTGGGCTTGCTAGCTTTGTACCTGGTATTAGGAGTGGGACAACAATTAGTTTGCAATATCATCGGCTTCGTTTATCCAGCCTTTTGCTCTATGAAGGCGCTTGAATCATCGCAGAAAGGCGACGATACTAAATGGCTCACATATTGGGTTGTATTCGCTGTCTTCACAATTATTGAATTCTTTGCGGATTATATTGTGTCCTGGTTCCCTGTGTACTGGTTATTCAAGGTATGTTCCAAAACCTTAGCTAGTGAGTGATTAGAGAAAATGGAGCTAGTCATACGTGTGAAAATTTCAAATCAACTGGTCGTTCGAGACAAAGTGTTGGTGTTCATGGATAATATTAAGTAATGTAAGGCAATTAGAGACCCACAGCAACACAACCATCATTTTTAACTGCTCCGAATATATAAGTGCTTTATTGAAGCATGACAAATTCTAGGTATCAAAGCAAAAGCTTTCGAAATTTTACAGTAAATCAAATCGTGTGATATCTAAGATATGAAATCGATACCATAGTGGAATTGTATATAGATCATTTCAAAAGATATCTGGGGCAAGTTGACTAACAAGAATTCTCGGAAATATGAGAAAAGCATAGTCACGTTGGCACCTGTTGATCTGCATCACGCCCTCTATTGCCGCACATTACTATCGAAGATATTTGCGACCCTTTTTTTTTCCAATATATCTCAGTAGAATCGAATTGAGAATCATTCTTTGTTTCTCTCCCATTCTTCACTACGAGATAAAATCTTCGCTTGCAATTCATTCTTGAGGGGTCATACAGCGAACAATTTACGACGCATATCGATGATATACTTACATTACACATTTTCAATCATCCACAGTTTTCAGTCCTACGAAAAAATCATTTGTGACGGACGTACAATACCTGTCACGTCAGAGTGAAGTTACTTTCATTTGCTTCTTAAATTTCATCATACAATCATGCTTCCGGAAATATCATGAGTATATTATCAGAACATTTAGAATATAACCCAGAATTATGGAAGTTTCATAGCTCAGTGCTACGAAGTATGGTCACGGGAAATCACGAGTAAGCTCTCGCGTGAATGTCGCAGATGCTTATAAAAATATGCTCCGATTGATACTTGAATCTTGTGCGCTCCATAGAGATCTTGACATTATCCGCTTCAAACTTCAATACGTCCTTTGTTCAATGGGGTTAGAAAGAATTTTTGAAAATTTTCGAGAATTTTTGTCGACTTCGGGGTTTTGTTTGTCTCGAGAATGACAGTGAACTGTTAGCCAGTGCTTCATCATATGAATGTACCCAAAAAGCGTAGCTGTAAACTCATAGAATCAATCGTCGATAGTACTACGAAATTTTAATATTGAATTACTGCATAATCACTCACATCTCTGAGTCACAGTCGGTTTATGAACCCGTTGGATATCTTCATGGTTTTTCTACATCCCAACAAATACATAGCCAGCAATCGTTCATTTATACTCTTGGTATCCCTTTCTATTCCATGCATATGAAATATGGTTTTCAATTTTTTCAGTGCCTTTTCTACGTTTGGTTGATGGCTCCAGTAGAATACAATGGCTCAGTCATCCTCTATCACCGCTTTATACGACCAAAATTTTTAAAGTATCAGCCTGAATTGGAAAACATGGCGGCAAGAGCCCGTGAAGCTGGTGAGCTAATCTTTAACCTTGTAACATGCAACATTTCTCAACGAATGATAATTAATCCGTGTTACTTGATCAATTTTTAATTGTTGTAGCTCTGAAGGCCACGTCTGACGCGCTTTTAAATCCCAAGAGAGACTAGTGTATAGAAGTGATGTTTTATTATGCTTATTACGCTCACAAGCTCAAATATTTTTTTCATATCATACATTTTGAAAGAATTTTTAAATTGTTGTGATTGATTATTACCTAACAATTCACCAATATTCACAAACCAGTCCATCTATATTATGCAAAACTTAGGAGAAGGAATGTTGATTATTGTAGAGCATAGGTCATTGGAGTGAATAGAATGTCCCCAAATTTTAACATTAAATAAATAATTTAATGAGAAGACACTCATGCACAATTGTATATAAATTATGGAAGAATATTTGTCACATTCAATGTTCAGGCAGGATTTGACGGTAAACCTAATGACCACGAGTCAAGAAGTATCCGATCTTGCAGCCCAGCACCTAAGCTCATTATCAATCCAGTAAGGTCGTTCCTGTAACCACATCCTCGCATTGTGTGCACAATTTTTGCAATATTCGCCCATTCTTCTTGTAGAGCAATAAACTGTGCCTTCAAAACATTATCTACGAGTTTTTCGTTGTTTATATATTTTTCCAATTTCACTAATAATGTTGGCAATTTGTTTGGCATTACGCCTGTCCATTTAACGACATGAGACCTCGCGTCTGATGCTTGTCTGTGCTCTTGTGCAATTATATCTAATCTACATACGCTGGAACACGATACAGGAACTGCTACAGATGGATGAACACCCAAGAAATTACAGTCGTTCACATCAGTGTATTCAGTTGGATAAATTTTGATTCGTCTACAGGTTTTTGGTACAAGGGAACTTAGAGCATAAAGTGCCTCTATCGTTTCTCGATTCGGACCACGTACAAGAACTTGTATCCCAGTTAAACTCGCAAATAGCAATTGTCTAAATTGCTCTTTTGTCAAACATGAATTAATTGCTCGTAAAATTGACGTTACAAATTTCTTATTAGAGATATCTTTGAATTCGGAACTCGGTTGGAAGTCCTGATAACTAACTAGAAATGCCGATCTTGAATTCTCAGTTTTTCGACACATTTTTTTCTGGAAATCACGTGACAAATACTGATATGCGATCGTCGACTCAGTTAAATCATCAGAAATGGAACAGATTTCAACTAAATGTCTTGCACCAGCGCTCAATATCCAAACAAGCCACATATGTATTCTAACAAATACATACTTTTCATTTGTTATTTCGCAAAGACTACGCGGCATTCCTCTCGTAGCTTCCCGATTAGCACTTGGACCACCATTAGCAGTTGATAAACGCGCAGCGCGTTGCGGATTTTCGGCCTCATCAGTGTTATATTTACGCTCAGCAAAGTCCTGAAGTTCACGAATTACTTGCTTCAAATTATCAACGAAAAACGGCCACATATTCAGCAGAAATTGCTTATCTTTCATAAACACTATAAAACTACATGAACGTTTTATCCCACGAGCCTGCAACACATATTCAAATGAATGGAGGTGATTTGGAGTTTTGTATATTGATCTGATTGGTCTTGAACAAATTAGCATGTGTATATACAAACATTTAGATTATTGGTAACGAAAACTTGCCTGTGCATCTTTCAAAGTGAATGCGTGACTTAGAACGTGGCCCCGGTGCTCATCTCCGAAATAACAGACACCATCTTTTCCCACATGAACCTCACAGCTCAGGCTCCTAAGGCCAAGACAAAAGCTCCGTTGATATGATCCGTGACTTCGTCGCTGACCAACTTATATCACTTACAACTTTTTTTTCAGTCTCACATCCTCGGCGATATTGAATATGTGATATTTTTCTTACGAACCTTATACAAGCGTGTCCGAGTAAATGGGCAATATCATCAGTTAATGGTTGACGGGCTGAGATGAATGAAGTTCTGCTTTCGTGTTCATTGCTTAAGTATTTCACATTACCAAAGCCCTCACACCCATCACACTCCTGAATATCATCTGCAGGAGAATGATGTTTATCGCGTTGGTTTTTCATCATTACTTCCTTGGGTCCATAAAATCCGAGCCGTTTAGGTGCCTCTCTGTCATCGTACGTTCGATACGTTTGGGTAGTGAATATTACTCTCGGACCATGAATTTCGCAAAATGTGCACATTGCTATTACTGCATTCATTGTCCCACAATATATTGTCTCCAGAGATGGGTGGTCATGAGGTTTGTATATTTGTTAAGTTATTACCAACGAAAACTCAAGATTCTTGGACATGTGAACCGAGGCAACTGATAAGTTTGACCTGGTCAGAACCAGTGCATCTGCACTCTTTTCAGGCAATTATCATTTATGCTTGTCATGTACGTGTACTGAAGCGGTTTCCTTCAGTATGTGTCCATTTCATTGTTGCTAATGATTACCATTGATTTATGTTGAGGGCTTCACCATGGTTATGTCCAAACCTGATTCTGTAAATCAGAGAAATTCTTCGATGAAGTGTGTTGCACACGAATTAATACATCTGACCGTTATCTCACCTTCGTGTTCGTTTTCCTTTTGTTTTGCTCCCCCTTTTCTGAACTGTTTGGCGAATATTTATTGCCGTTTTTTCTTCTTTTTTCCTTTCGCAATCGCACATAAATGTGACATAACCTAAATATCATGTAAAAAATGTCTATTACGTTTCTTCACTCTTCGTAACTTCGATTGTTCACGCATGCACACATACTGAGATATTTTAATAAAACTCGTTTTCGATAGGTTAACTTTGTTCACGCCGAGAAAGAAATCAACCAATCCAGGATCAATATAAATTGTACTATACTCCTATTGAGAAAACATTTTTTATATAACCGGGAAAAATTAAAAATAACAAGACAAATTTATCCAGTGTACAAAGATATATTTATATTCAATAACAACTGGTGTTTTCAGCCAAATGTTGGCACGCAAGTTTTGGGCACAATTGCACTAAAAATGGACTACACAATATCGCAATGATGATGGGCGTGCATATTTATACCACAGAATATTGTCACTGATCAAATGTACATCCCACCCGCGATAAAACAAATAACAATCTTACAAATATCAGTCTAGAAAGACATACTAAATAAATGTTAATATTCTATTGTTTGTGCCGGAGATGAGTGTACAAAACGGACAATGCCCATTCGTATCATTCATTCTCTCCTCGATCAATATCTGTATATGTACACTAATTTCATTTTATGTAATCTACAATAATCTACATTCATTTTCCCCGGGATAAACTGTTTTATCAGCAATAACGTCAATGTGATATTTCAACTATGATAGCAGCGACGAATCGATATATCGATATAACAAAATTGACAAAAAAAAACTATCAAAACCGAAACAATCATAAAATACTTTGTCTACAGCATACAATGGAGGATTCACTGCTAAATGATCCACACTCTATCACGCGTCTCAAAATGTTCTATCATGGACACTAAACTTGATATTATCTTCCCCCATTCAATTTTTCCAATCGTGCCAAATTCTAATAGAAGCCGTTGCAGACTCTGTTTATTTTACTTTCAAAGGGAATTGGTGATGTTGTTGAATAGTCTTTTGCCCCACCAAGATTCCAGATCGAATGGTTTGAAATCTGTAAAGCGATTCCATGTTAATGAATAGTCCATCATTCCATTGTTTTACATATGGATGGATTTTTTTATCTACATAATCATCACCTTGAAGACTATCATTGGGTTCTCCATCATTATAATACAAAGTTGTGGTGTGACATCCATCAGAATTTGAATTATGCATTGACTCTGATAATTCATTTCTTACACAACTATCAACTTGACTCCATGCTAAAATAAGAATGTCATACTACTGTATTACAGAATTTTCCTCCGATTCCTCAGAAAATAAATGTTGATACAAAAATATTGAAATCGAGAAGAATAAGTAACGAACAAATGAGAAACTGATTTAACTCACATTCATAAACGAATTTTATAAGTTCCTCATGTTGAGGTGTTATAACCTCTTGAGCTCTGTGTCTTTGCGAGCTTATTTTGGATTTGCCATTGACATTAAACACAGGTTTTGGTGCTTGACTGTAATATAAAATAAGATAAATCGAATCATGTGATTGAGATATGGAGAATGCATAAAAAAAATGAATCTTATGATGGTTTCAGTCTGTACGACGTATCAAAACAATATTGATATTGGAGAACAATGTGAACTAAGGAAGAATCCAACAATTCATGTTTTATTCACCGGCTAGCCTCATCGTGGCAATTTTTTTCAGTAGGATCAGACTTTCTCGTTAAATCACGCAGTGTTTCCAGTCTCTCGAGATTTTGACTTATTCCTGGATAGTAATAAATGAATATAAAAATGTGATACTATTCGCCCTCCACGCTGTTATATAGGATGAGATGAGAAAATTAAAAACTTCCACATCCTCCACGAGGATATTTCAAGAAGTATACCCACCTCTTCGAGTTTTCGCTACTATTTTACTTGGCCCCTTCGAAACTGTGTACATGTTTCGCCACGATGAATGAATGGATTATGATATTATTACTTGGCTGAAAAGACTGATGAAAATTATGAATTAAGTCAAAGTCATTCAAATAAAAAAGTATGAATCCGCCAGAATTTTAGAGCTCGGGAAAATTTTCTGAACCCACGACCAAAGTTCTCCACACAGTGTACTACACATGTACCATGTGCGAAACATAGATATACATTTCTTCTCATTCACACACAAACACGGAGTATCTTTTTACTTGGCGTGTATGTGTAAGTGAAAAAGTATCGTGTGAGCTAGAATACTCTCGATATTTCCCAATCACGATATATGTTCTCAATAACGACCAATCCGTAGCCAATCCGAGGAGAAACTTGGAACAACGATTGGTTTATCATACATATGGGGAATTTTACCGACGCCGGAATCGCGCCTATTTTTGAATTCTCGTGCAAATGAGTCATCGATACTTGAGTAGGAGATATTATGTATTACGGAAAAATAATAGAAACCCTCATTTTAGCTCCATAATTATGCACATATATTCGAGTGAATATTTAAAATTAAATGTCACAACAGATCATTACACAATATTTATCATAATCTGAATACATTATAGACGATAAAATCCATGAATTATACCACGTATGATTGAATGAACTACTGATTGGACCAATTGATTTAGCAGGTTCAACAAAAAGTTGGCCAAATAGACTCTTTATATACAATTAGCATAAATAAAGAAACGTGTACTATATATATATAACATGAATGCATATATGTTTCCATCAGAGTATGCAGTGCTCTCAGTATCAGTGATCGTGACAGTGTGATTAACCATGTGGATGATTAATAGCTATGTTTTGTAACACGATTTATAGTTCTGAGCATCCATAAAGAGATTCTCAATTTCCCCTTTGCTTCTGTCTCCAATGTCACGAGCTTGGAATCGTCGACGTAATAATATAATCGAATAAGTACGTAAAAGCGAAAGCAGGCATAATCTTTTCGATAGAAATTCCCAATTATGTTTCTCTGTTTAAATTGCATCATCTTGACATATTATCAGTGCCATAGACTGAACTAATATTATCAATAGAGATTTTGGAATTATCATTTCTAATTTCATAACTTGGCAGAATATGACAGCCCATTCAGAGAGCGAAAAGCGATTTGTCTTGATCCTTATTGATTTGCCTTTGGATATTGGTGGTTGCTGGCGTTGTCGCTGTTGTAGTTGATGCTGTTGTTACGGTGGGAACATTAGGAAGTGCTTCGGCGGCAGCTGCACGTTCCGCCAAAAATCTTTCGAACTCCGAAGATGTTAAGGACTCTTGATCACCTTGCTCCTTTGGAGTCTGTGTAATAAGATGCAGATGAATGAGAACACAAGATTTTCTCCGCAATTGAGATGGATCACGCTTACAATTGAATGACAAACATTTGCAAATAAGCTGGCACGCAACATAAAACGAACAAATTTCACCGACTCACCGTACTGTCCAGCCATGCTGCCATTTCGTTGAACTCTGATTCTTGATTCGGCTAAGCAATTCATAAAAATAAGACAACGAAAACAGAATAACAGTGAATGTGTGATGACTTTCGAATGAAACAGTTATGCAAAGAAAGGAAAGCTTCGTGTTGAAATATTTAGCACATTTGGCAGACAGAGAAGTAAGCGATTTGAAATAACTAGAAATGAACGTTGAACATATGAACAGATCTTGTAACGGAATTGGACATACAATAGTTTTAGCTGCGGTAGATGGTACAGTTGATAATCCAGATTGTTGAATTCCAGTAGCACGATTCAGAATTGCCGTGCTCAGGCTGCCATTTCCGATAACTTCATCCATATCATCCTCATATTTACTCCCACTACGATCATATAATAAATTTGATCAAATTCATCGATTCAAACACATAGCAATGACTATAGAATTATCATCGCATGTTTGAACAACCTAATTTTTGTCGTTTCATAAGTTGCGTTACGTGACTGTGCGAACATATCGAACTCATCATTATCAGGATGCTCATCACGTTTACTCTGTAGTGAAATTCCAGTTTTCTTATGACCATCAATATCAGAAATATCTATAAAGAAAATCCGGATTTTAAAATATGTAAATTGAATACAGTGATTATATTTATGCATGATTTCAATAGTCGTTTCTCGCCCTTATATTTATCAGATTTGCAGTTCGTAAAATATAACAGATCCCGATTGCATTTTTTGCGAGTTCCCTAACTGATATTAGGAAGACGTATTCTTTCGGATTTTCAATGAGATTCGATACGTTTCAACTATTACATGCTGATTTCGCCAATTCTATGTCATTTCTTGCTCTTCATCTGAGGAACAGTCCTGAACAGATATCAGGAACACGAATCTCGAATATTCACGTTATAGATAATTTCTCATGACGATGTCAAGTGCACTCTGAATGTGAATAGTTTATCAGATTCCAAATTTTATTTGTGTGAAAAGATGACTGGTTTTCATTCTTCCTAGTGTATAACTGCATAAAAGTTTCACCAGAAATTTATTAGATAAACAACGAACAGTAACACTTTTTTTACCCATTTCACCGATTTGTCGCTCGAGTGAATGGACTGAGTCTTCATCAAGATCAATCAACGAGTGCTCTGGTCGTTTATTGGATACTCCACTAAGTGTCAATGCTGCGTCATCATCGAGATCAATTGGTGGGTGACCTATTGTTTGTGCGAGTATTGCACTGGCTGCTGGGGCCGTTGTATTTTTTGTGTATCGAGAATATCTTAAAAACAGATTATTCAATTCATCATTGATACGCAATAATTCTGCTGTCATTTCGTCGTCAACAAGTCTCCCAATCAAGTCCACGACGCGTTCTTGCATTGTCTTGCATGTAGAATAAAGTTGATGCATCAATTCTAGATCTAACGGATCTGGACCGACATCGACCGTTGATTGTGGATTTTTCAACTGTTGTTGCTGCTCCGGACTTGTGAAATACTGGAGCATTTCACCAAGTACACGCATGTTACCTTGAACAACTTCAAGTTCACTTCGTAACTTTGCTAACAAATGATCTGGTAGTTGAACTAGTTGTGATGAGGATTGGAGCGGTGGTATCTTCTGTAGGAGTGATGTTACACCAGATTGATCACACGCATCGATATCACCAGTTTCGTTTCCAGTAGGTGGAACTACACCACACGTCATATTCTGCACACACGGCATACCCGGCACACTCTGGAAGAAATAGTTGATGTCCTTTTTCTATCATTTGAATATTATAATATGAATATTGTTACCAGGTGTGGTCGAAATTAAGAATCTGTACACGTTTGTTTACGTCCTGAAAATGTGAGTCTAGTTCAAGGGAGCATATCAGCTCGCAGCCAACATTTGAATATCCTCTACTCTACTTCTATCTCAAATTTTGATTTTCGAAATAAATTGTCTCGTCAATGTGGAAACTCCATATTTAATTGTTTCCACCAACATCACATATGAATCGCCACATGTTTAGCTCAGATATTACGGATTGAAATTTGAATATTTACTTCGGAAAAATTTTCATCACAAAGTTATGACCAATTCAAATTTTTCAACTTGTTTCAATAGAAGGAGACTGAACCGATATAGAATAACTGATGAATTTGTTCCAGCTGCGATTGATAGTCTTGATGGTGTGGTATGACGCAGTATACCTGACCGGATCTACCAAGTATATCTGAAACTATTCTGCTTTCAAAATTTTCGCCGTAGCGAGATCGCCGTTTAATAACAGTAGTATTTGTGGAAGTATGAGTATCCTATTATGATCCTCTATGCCACACAAATGATCTAACTCAGTTGAGATTTTGACCCGACCAGCGCGGGCTCTTTCAACTACATGAATGAAGTAGAAAAATTGATACATGACTGCGGCACAAAACGATGTGGTTGTATCAAGAATTTATGCACAAATATTCGGATTTGACTGAACTCGTATGGATGAATTCGATTCAGAAACCTATTGACCTTTCCTCATTCACGAAGTCTGCGAAATCACGTAGGGTAGTAGTAGAGCGGTCAACGAACAAATATAAATTGGATTAGATGGCCGTTACTAGTGCAATTTACCCGCTCTGGTGTAATAATTGGTGCCATTGTATCCAAATCAGTCATTGGGAATTGTATTCCTTTGGCTTTGAGCTCTTGATACACTTGAACGACTCCCTGAGTGTGTGGTTGGTAACGGAAAGTATCTGCCCATGTTTGTATGAGACTCAGAACTTTTTCTTGAACAGCTGTTGGTGGTTCATTTTTTGGTCCAATCATTTTGACCAGTTCGAGAACAAATTCACGTGAACATGCCAAAGTGTGGAATCGTTTTCCGCAATTCTTCACACATGTTTCTAAAACCTGCAAGAACGAGTCGGGTATTAAAGAGTATATATAGGTAATAGCAAAATACTTCAATCTATTGATATTACTAACGGTCAATGTGTACAATACAACGGTATAATTCTTTCCAGCTGCTTGATAAAGACGTCTTTTGATTGCCTTCACTGCATCTCTCGGGCCATCCTCTGTTTCATTTATAATATCACATATTTCCATATTCAATGCCCAATTTTCGCTCGGTAAACTCCCATCTGTGGCTTGTTCTAGATCAGGATAGAAATGAGAAACATCATATTGCTTCTCGTGTCTATGATCAATTGAAATGGGAAAGCGATCATGGGGGGAATATTTAAAAAAAGGAGTTCGAATAGACAACAGGAACAGGGGATGGAAGAGAAGATATAGGTATCGTATGATACCAGGTTGGGATAAATAATTATGAGAACAATGACTGATACGGAAAGTGTCACACCAATAAGTTCAACGAATTATTATTCTGAGTCGAGTCGATATAATTCACTTGCAAATGGATGGTTTTCCAATTGACTTTACGTTTGTTGTTATTGACACGATATTGTGGCATTAATATGTGTGAACGTCAATTATGGTCGTCATTGTGACGATAAGATAAATTTTATCCGTAACTCCATATAAGCATAAGATATTATTTCCTCAACATTCTACCTCTTCCTCATAATTCTATTTCCCCTGACCACAATAATTGCGGCGCAATTAAATATCTGAGCATCTCTATCTATGAGACAAGATGCGATATGGATTGAGACAACCGTCAAATCTTATAAAACAAATTATATTCACTTATCAGATCGGAAAAATATTCAAGATATTAACTTTCAATCATAAATCATCTTTATCGTGACTCTCTTTTATCATCGAACAAACATTCCAATTGATAGTAATATAAATTGAAAATATTCAGGTGAGTCATTCGTTAGATCGAATATGATACAGTATGAGTGCCAACACAGATATGTTTTTTTTAATATGGACATGTTTTTTTACAGAAATCGGCAGGAATAAAGATTTTTGAAAATCTCCTGTTCCTCAAGGAAATTGAGATATTCATGGGTACTCAATCAAATTGAAATTCGAAATGCATTGATATTTCCATCAATGAATAACAATCAAATCAGGAACGTTAGTTTCTTGTCGTGATACCTTGTGAAGTCTATTAAATTTTCTACATCAATTGGAATTGAAAACAATTACGAAGAAATTATTCTTGTATGATCTACAAATTGTGTTTATTCCGGTCTGTTTGTGTTGAAGTCTGAATGTGTTTGACTGTCTTATCTCTGTCTTGAAACGTAACATAACCGGATGAATAGAAAAAATCGAGTCAAGAAATGTGTAATGTAAAATATCATAATACCTATATATATTTTTTTTGTTTCTTTGTACTCCTGTTTCACTTACCTATTTTTTGCCCAACAGGAGTCGAAAATGGATTAAGATTCACTCCAAAAAACGACATTTCTGCAGTATATTTTTATATCTACAGGTATATGATACGTGTGCTATTACAACACGTTTATAGAGCTTTAAATATATAATTCGCTCACGGTTAACACACCAATGAACAACTAAACGTCCTTTAATGCCAATAATATAATGGATATATTGTGAATGAGAGGTAGAAGTTGTACCGCAGCGATCATATGACTCATATGCGGCTGGGACCACGACGGCGTGTGCGAAATGCGGTGTACACAAACGTCAAACGTCAAATCTTTTAATTTTTTTCTTCACTTTTCATATCATCTTCTATTATATAAGTTGTTAGTGTACATAATCGATCAAATAAATTTTTGTCACACATACACAGCTTCACTCACATTGTATTCATTTACTAGAATCTCTTTTATATTTCTCAACCTTCTGCACGTAATTCATTTGACTATGTACAAAATAAGGTATGTTTCAAATGCTGGACTGATATTAAATTGTTCAAGATATGGAACAAAATAATATCTATAATGTTCTTACTGTCAATACGTAACAACAATGAATGTTGGATGAATGAGGTTGATGTGTTAATGTTATAAAGACATGGACAGTTAAGCGCTGTCTTTAATGACTTAATTGTGATAGTATTATTCGTGAATGTAATGCAAGCTTATGTCCGAGGACACCTCACTCCGCTTCGCCTTTGTAAAAAGATGTGGGTGTTTGTGAGTATGAGATGTGAATGTGATATGGTTTTGTATGAGGGTTCTGTCGAGTGTTGCATGTTTTATATGTGACTGTGTGTGTAGTGATGGTATATCGTCAACTCTCTATATTCGACGAACGACAAGGTAGAAACGTAAAGACAGATTTTCATTTGGATGAATTATATTTCGCGCGTAGTTTGAGTCGCAATTCTTACAAGCTAATTCATACAAGTCGCAATGAGGCTGATTCGACAGTGGACTTTTTGAGAAAGATCCTGACTTTGCGATTGTATGAATTCAATAACAAGAAGGAGTACTTATTGGTGAGGCATTTAAAAACTGGGGGATTTTTTGGTTATGAACGATGTAAATAAGTTGAACATGTTTTTGAAATTTCAATTCAGTTCATTTATCTCTCAAACGTGATGTGATTGGGGGAACTAGTTGATAACGGGGTGAAATTGAATCATTCTCAAATGAATGGAAGTGCAAAATATATTCCAAATCCAATCCTTGCAAGCCTATAAGCACAATAATGGAGTGATTACAAAGAATGAAAACTAAAGATCACTGCGCTTGTTGATTATGGAAAACAGGAAAGAAGGAAGAAACTCAATCACTTTGCTATGGCAACACGTTGCTACGTTCCCCATGATAATTTTACAACACAACTTCATCCCAAATATTTCTACGGATACGAAATATTTTCCATTGATTCCACAACTAAAAGGGATATTCTAGATGTCTCCAACGAGTAAGCTAGAGAAAGTAGAAGAACAAATGTTGAATGGCGATGAAACAGCGACTGTTAGTTTACGCGATGATTTCATTCAAATTAAAAACAATGATGATCCTGGCGTGATTAATTACTCACTTTTAATGAACTTGGCTGTACAACAAGCACCAAGGGGTGAAGCTGGACGACTCTATCAAGAAAGTGGAATTAAACTGAACGAAATTCAGGAAATGAGAATCGAGTTCTTGCGTAATATTGTCATTCTAATTCGACTTTGTGTAAGATAGATACGAAACTGTCATAAAGCATGTAATTAAAAACTTCAGGTTATTGATGTGACAAAAAACGCTGAATATTGCGAACTGCATTATCATCGGAACAAAAAATATTCACAGTAGTTAAACTTTTGTGCTTCGTGGTGACAAAAAAAATATTTCCACAGGTATTCTGAAGATTGATCATCTCTGGATTATGACAAATCTCACAAAACTCACATTGGCTCATAATGCAATCAAGAGAATAGAAGCGCTCGACGCACTCACCAAACTTCGAGAGCTTGATCTCTCATTCAATTCAATAAAAAAAATGGAAAATTTGAATTGTCTTTCGAATTTGGAAATTTTCTCTCTCACTGGGAATGAAATAACTACGGTTGAAAATATTGAAAATCTAGTGAAGCTCACAATTTTCAGCATTGCGAATAATAAGATAAATGACTGGGAACATGTGGGTATCATTCGTGACAATGTCATTGGAATAAGTCGCATTATATATTATCACCAAAATTTTTCAATCTTCATCTACATTTTTTTCAGGTCTTGTATTTAAGAAAGTTCAATCATTTACGAAGTGTGAACTTCAGTGGTAATCCTTGCTCGCGCCAAGACAACTACAATGATTATCTAATAGCATTTTTGCCGCAAGTTGTATATTTTTCATATGTAATGGCGGCAGAAAAAGATCGTGCAAAAGCTGTGGAGATGCATTGGTATACGGTTTGCCTTATCTTCATCAATAAATACACATGGGCGAATATTGAAAAAATAATGACTCCAAAACTATGAAAAATTCGGACAGGAGAACTATCGCTAAGGTCGAAAATGATGAAGCTAAAACCAAAGCTGCGTTGGAGGAGAAAGCTGCCTTTGAAAGGAAAACCACCACTGATTCTATTGCTTTTGTGGATCATTTAGATGGTGATGAGATGTTCCAACTTTTGTTTCTACACGACAGTGGTATGTATAAGACAACATAATCTTATTATGTTGTACTATTGAAGATACTGAGGTGGTATTTTTAATGTAGACCCGATTAGTAGGGATAGTTTTAGATTCACATAATAATAAATCGATTGAAATATAGGGAAGTACGAATGAATAGTACAACAAATAATATATTTCATAGAAGGAATAAACATAATTGCCACTCCGTGCTAACTTAAACTCTGGGAAAAGAAAAGTTTCTTTGATTAATTTACCTGAATATCACGTAGTTCAAACGATTCCCACTCGACATTGCGTTGGTAGAATATCAGTTATGAATAGGCCATTGAATCCATCTGCAGATACCTCGTACCGGCTCGGAGATGAAGTACAATGAATCGAGCAGCTACTTGAGAAAAATAACACTGTTTTCTTTTTTCTTACTAGAGGGTATCGCATTGAAGAATGTCAACGGCGATACGTTAGAAATTTTTGAAGAATACAGAAGAATTTTCTCTGGTGTATCGCGTGAGCTGTATAGATTTGGAATCGAACAACATTCTCAGCGCATGGAAGAAATCGAGATATTTTCTAATGTAGTGGCAGAAGCTCGTGATGGTGTACGTGATGAAGCCAGGAAGTTCGTTGATTCAGTCACAGGCATAAATATTTGGACTTTCTTTTATAATCTCATTCGAACATAAAACCACATTTTTGTCCTTTTTGTAGAATGATCGATTCTGTACAAAATCATAAAGATGACATGTTCTCGGAGTTCGATAAAAATATTGATGAAATGAACAGGCAATTGGAAGAATCCACTTCAAATCAACAATCGCATTCACGAATTGACGAAAAAATGGCAATGATTGAAGCTTTTGCAGAAGATTTCAATCAATATTTGTCTACCATGTGGACCAAACTGGTTTATAATGAGGTAGTTTTGCATGAACAAATCGAGGTGAGTGCTATTTGTAGTTGAAAAATGGCGAATCATGATATTTCATACTACGATTTTTCTTTATAGGATATCAATGAGACGTTTCAATCGAATATGTCGGATATGCGGGATTTTTTTGTAGAATCTATTCGATCCTATTCCTCTCAGTTGCGCAATATTGTAGTTGACTATCGTGATGCAATTAACAGAGCTGTTTCCAGTTATATAAACTGCATTGCAGCGGAAGATTCAACATTGCCTCTGCATCTTTTTGATATTTGCGGTGATTTGGATATTCTAAGTAATACTCTCAATTCATCACATGACGTCCACTTACAGGTATGTGAAATTATCCAATCTTCATATGGGAGATTTTGTATATGTTATCTCTCTAAGAGTTTTCGGCCAAAATGTTTACAAAAATTTTCAAACATTCGCGAAATTCCATGTAACTATCTCCTCACTATGTTAATCTTCCTGTTTTAATTTCAATGAATTTCCTTATGAATTTTCCTTGAATTGCAGACGATAGATGGTCGTGAAGATGACATGATACATAGGATCAATCAGTGGTTCGAAAATTTACTTGAACAATTGCGAAAGTATGTCTTACATTTTCAAGATGTATCAATTTACATTTGGAATTAACTATTTTTTCGTTCGTGATATCATAAAGGATGGAAAACAGCAGACACCGACATCGAATATTGGAGATTTCACATTTCTTGCAATATAACCGTGAATCAATCCAGAAGCACATTTTAGAAACTGACAATTTGGCATTGGACGTTGCCGCTGCTCTCGAAGGATAAAGGTCGATGCGCAAGTTGAGAAACCGTTCTTTTTTATATTATGCATATATTTTATATATACCAGAACACTTTTATACCACAATAAACGAGACATATACAGATAATGAAGTAACATAGGGACTATGTGCATCGATAAACATTTAAGGCAGTTTTAGACAATCAATTTTTTTTCAATAGCGTCTCGAAGTACGATCTCATGGGTGCTTCAGAATTTAAACGAACATTGAAACCAGTGAAGCGATAATAATCTGCATCGCGATTTCCCTCGAACCATTTCATCTGTTTCTCACGAATGTCTAGTTTCATCGCTGTCCTTGCTGCGACTGTCAACGAAGACGGATCGATTATATACATTTATATGTAAAAATAGTTGAGTTTAATTCCATCACATTCATATTACCTGGTACTTTGTTGAAATCATCGAAATAATTCTGACACTTTGCGATAGCATCGTCCCTATCTGTTGCGAGTTCATCAACTAGTCCAATTTGTAATGCTTCTTCTGGTGTGAACAATTCACCCCTGTCACAATCAAAGAGGTTGAAAATGAATTATGATCTCTGACATGATTAATATTAGTTAAAGCAACTGCAAAAGCACAGGTCATTTCCTGATCAAGTCAAATAAGAAATGGAATGTATTGTTAAATTACTTCAGCAATGCTTTCTCAGTTTTTCGGTGACCAATCGTATCTATCAGAATATCTTTGAACCATATTGGCATTCTCATTCCTATTTTGGTCTCATTGAAGCCTATTTCATAATTCCCTTTCACAAAAACTCTGTGATCACATGCGAGGGCGAATGCGCAACCTGCCGCTGGCGAGGAACCCTGGAAATTATGTTTTGAACCATTTTTCACGTCCATTCCACAACTACTGCCGACATGAATATTTCGATATCATTAAATGAACTCCAAGTTCCAATCTCTTCCTTTCTTTTCATCATAGATACAACCATATGCGTTCAGTTTTACCGTAATTGCTGCTGCCGTTGGCATTGATAAACCATAAAGTTTCAGCCACGTATCTTGGAATTCATTCCAAAATTCTCGTAAACGAACCATGTCAGGAGCATACAATTCCGTCAACTCAATTCCAGCGCTGAAAATATTTGGAACGGTGGAAGTAATAATGACACTAGTGCTACCATCCTCTTGCACTTGCCGCAGTATTTCCCGGAACTCCAGTAATAATTCACGATTCAGGGCGTTCAGAGGTGGCCTGTTCATTGTCACAGTGCTTGTTCCTGTCTCCATTGTTACAGGGTTCGATATTAGTTGACAATCAAAAAGTTGTAAATCAAAAGTTCGCATAAACAAATGAGATCAAACTAAATTTCTCTGAAACCCTTTCCTTACTTCTATTTTCGAACATGCCCGATGTTATGAGAACATTATGAGATTGTTCACATTTGATTGTACAATGAAAAATTAAAAGTACCAGTAAGAATGACAGTCGTGAAATAATAATTAAGGCCTCCCTTGTTTCGAATCATAACTAATTCCATGCTTATTGCATTTTTTCACTCACCCGTTTCATTATTCTTGGTTAAACGAATAAAATTACTATTTGCGGAATAATGTCTTCTGAGCAATCTAGTAAATGATGGTGTCAGGATCCTTTGCAGTGCCATAATTTTGTGTGAAATTAGTATAATTGTATCAATAACTCGAGTAGGAAGAAGTTGTGTATCGGGTATAACTTTTATGCTCAACAAGTCTATGAAAATTAAATGCGATATGTAAATGTAGAGTTATCTGTATTCATTTGTTTTATGTGATTCATGCAAAATATTCGATAACATAGCCGTACATAATCTAGAATGTTAGCTGTATATTGGGGACATAATATGGCTCTATTACCGATCATGAGTATTTGTAAGCAGTAAAAAATTGTGTTGTATGATGTTCGCTTAAAACAAAACGTTATCATTTCAATTGTTACGATCTTTATCGTCCTAAATTATATTTCCTATTCTGATATGTGCTGTGTTTCAGAACGCCCATGTCCATTATGGAGCAATAAATCAGAAATGATTTTTGCAATCAGTCACTCTCTCAATTTGCTTCAGTAGACAAAATTAGGAAAAAATCTACTGTTCCACTGATTCGTGTTTATCCACTCGTCGTTCTATTTCATGGCCTTGCACGGTGTAGCGAAGTATCACATGATAAGATATTCTAGTTATGTATGCAGTATGAATATCTTGTGTGATATACAGTTGTTATGTTCAACTTATCTATGGAAATCGAAGTTGATTTTGTATATTTTCATCACATATTCATTACTTGATTTAGGTGTGAAGTCGTAGAGACCGAGACTAAACTTTAAATCTTGATAGAAAAGTCGCAAGTGACGGGAATAATGGTTGAAAAATCCGGAAGAAGCCCGCCTGGCAATTAAATGAACAGAAAAAACACGGAAAAGTGTGTTTTTACTGTGTTGCATATTTCACCGGAGACTTCTCCAATGAATGCATTACTTTCTGGCGGATACTCAACAGTGTTAATGGTTTTGAATCTGTTGAGAAGCCTTTCCTACTGTCAATCGAAAACATATTTCAATTTTTATGTCATCATCAAACCTAAATGCAAATTTCATTATTCATCCCTTCAACGGAACATATTCTTTATTGCAGAAATCAGGAATACTATCAAGTTTTAGCAGCAGTCACTTCGGACACATTCATATGGTTAGCATGTTTTGAATCACGTTTTCTCATCTGCGTCTCGTTAAATATCGTGAGAAATGAACTGAAACAGATTAATAACCAAATATTCTTGCAAGATAACCCTGTTGCAGATGTGAAATGAAAATTTGAATACTGTTATAATTCGTTATCCAATTGGAGTAATTTTATCAATTGCAAGGTGGATATCCGATGCCACCACCGCCACCACCGCCGCCGCCACCACCACCTCCATTGTGTCCATTTTGTCCATCGCAGCCATTGTTTCCACCTCCACCTCCACCGCCACCGCCACCCCTTCCACCATTTCCGCCATTGCCACCTCTGCCACCAGGCGCACCCGGTTCACCATCTCCTTGAGGTAGATCATCATACATCAAATTTTTTCGTACATGATAGTGAAATGGAGTCCTATGTAATACTTTTGACATCGCTTGCGCTTATGTGTTCCACCGCAGCGATAATAATCAGTGATCCGTGGAATTATTTATATATATAAATTTTATACCTGGATTACCACGCTGTGCAGTAGAGTGAGCCACAAAAAATGCAACTAACAATGCTGCAAATAGTAACTTGAATGTGATGGCCATTATCAATGAAATTGTATAGTACGAAAGCAGTATCGATACTGTGTAGTTCCTCAAAATGTTGAGCTACACCAGCTTAACAAATGTTGCAGTCACCCACCTTTTATACGTCTATGGAAGATTTGATACTCTGTTTAGCAGTCGCTCATTGGTTGTTTTTAATCAGGATGAACTACACATATTCTAAATTCTCATAAATATTTCCATTATACTTCTAATTGCGTTTTAATGGCACAACAATTATTTGCTATCGTCCCGAATTGATAAATCGTGAATTATTGCGAATGGAAAGTCGATCAATCATAACACTGCAAATGATTCAACAAACGAATAGTTTCGTGTCTGAAGCAACTTACATGCTACCGGAATAATTGCAAGAGCGTAATGTTCTTGTCAAGTGTAATATACACATCGTTATAGACTTAGGAACGTGAAAGAGGGTAAACGATACATCAGATGGGAGATTACGTCTTGTACTTGATAATATATGAATAATGAAAAAAATATAGTTAATTGGTCAATTTTACACCTTTGCAACGCAAACAGTAATTCATATCTCCTAGAGAAATACAGATTGTAGGTGTATCAAAAAATACTTCGTAACTTAGGATCAAATACATAATCGAAACATAAAATTCGAAACATGTAGTTGATGAAAAATTTTTATTTCTTTACAAAAAATGAATGAAAAAATTGAAACGTTATTATAGAAAACATCTGAACATATAACGTCGGAATTCAGGATACCAGTATAGCATCAACATAGTATCTCAAATCACAATCAAGCCCACCAACGCCAGCGAGATGCAAAGTGCTTGCGGGATCCACCACGTCTGTGAGATCCACCACGTCTGCGCGATCCACCACGCCCACGAATTCCACCATGATCACCATATCGTTGAGATTCACCGCGTCCACCACGACCACCGAGTCTACTGATTCCATCGATTCTAGTTTCGCTGAATATTCCATGTAAATCATGATTGTGAGCACTGGGACTGATCATCTTAGGCGATAAGACAGAAATATCAGTCACTAGAAAACAATTAATATGTTTAGAATTCTACGTAATTTTAGGGACGTTATGAATTAATGCATCGGAGGATCGCAATCATATTACATCTCATGTATTCTCAATATTAATCAATTTATATTCATTCAATGACTTTCATTGAATCGTTTTCACACTCTAGTCATAAAATTATCTTCCACAAAGTGTTACATCATCGAAGAGTCTCCAAAACAAAAAGTTAAATTATTCATCCATCCGAATCACCATCATGAAAGCATTCTTTTTGCGTCATACTGATTGGTTGTTTCGGTATGGAAAGCTTTTTTTAATCATTCCCTGAATAAAGGCTAGAATACACCAGTGAATTAATTGAATGGAATACTGGGTGTCAAATTCATGCATATATTTTGATCGGACTTTCAGTTCATCAGAAAATAACGTTCAATCGTAACAATAATCGCTAGTTAAACAATCAATTAAGTTCCATTTCATACCTTTCCTGTTTCCTAGAAGTGTAGAAAGTGCCAAAATGTCCTTAACAAACATTACTACAAATAATAATCGAAGCTTCATCATCATATTTATGATAACTCTGACATATACATTCGTCTGCAAATCACAATTTATTCAGCACTACGATTGACCTAAGAGCTTGGAGCTATACTGAATACCACTCCATGATTTGCCCTCTACCGTGCACCACTTCAATATAATAAGATGAAGTTTAAGATCTGTCACTCATGAGCTCTTTCATATCATTCTTTATGACCCCTCAATATGGGGCGGTGACGCTGCTTGGCTGACATAACAACAAAGGGTCGGAAACGAGATGAAATGCTAACACATTGAATTCTTTGAGATGTCCCCAATGTGATAATTGGTTGAATGCGAACGGAAAAAAAAAAGCTCAACATTTATCGTGTGTTCGAATCGGAGAGCAGTGACTTTGCAAACTGTTACCAAAAAACATACCGAGAATACTACTCCATTTTTGACGTATTGAGACTCCCAATGACGACTCGCGTTTCTAGTTCTATAATGTTTTTGTTGCTGTAACTTCATGATTTCTTCAAAGATTCACGTTGTACAAAACTACCCTAAAATATGCATCCTGAATCCTGTCAAAATAGTCATGATGAAGTCACATATAGTATTATTGCGGGAGTTGAACTAAGACTGACACGATCTACTAAGAACGGAAAATATTCCAATTCTTCAATAAAAAGACTTGCATAGTACCATTCTAATACTCACCTATCTCGCGTAAAACTTCTCTAAATAGATGTACGCCTGTGTGCTTCAGTGAGCAGACTAATTCGAATTATATTGCAAAAAACCGTTGGATTCCCCCAATATTCCGGAGAATCAATATTACACAAGTATATATGAGTTAGAAGCATGAATTGAAGACACTTTCTTCAATTTCATCGCTATCGGCGTCAGGCCCCATGTGAGTATCGATTCGAGCGAATTCATGAGTTTCATCGTATTCACTGCATGCATAATGAGATCCAATTTCAGCCATACCATTTTCATGATTGGTGCTACCAATGACACTATGAACATCAGCTTCATGGTGCCGATCAGATTCATAGTCGCTGTGCAAAATAGGGGAGACAGTTTTATTAAATTCGAAATAACCACCATTGTCACCCTTTTTAACAGGTTCATTACTGCGATTATTGACACCAAATCCAATCTACATTTTGGATTCTGTGGGTCTATTCGTAACTGGTTATCTTGATAGTTACCATCACATGTTAACTACGGAGATATTGTAGAAGTGTTATTGAATTGGGGAGATTCAGTATTAATCTGATTACACCTAGAATTGTTCCATATTATTCTGAGTAACTCCTCAAGGAAGGGCGATGACGTCGAATCTGATATGACAGCCAAAAATTGAATATGATTTTATGTAATAAACTGATTTGGATGTTATAGCTATACTGACTAAAAAAGTTGAGGTTCAAGATGTAGTAAATGACGTTGATGGTGTGTTGAACTCGGATAAATCATTCAATCTTCATTCACGAGTAATGTCTTTGTCTGTATTCATAGTAAATAGCGAAGTATTATTCACATAGAAAATTCCATATGACATATTCAAGTATACATTCCTCCGATATAGCTCCTCAAAACATGCAATTATGAAAAGTATAAAAATATTCCAATTGAACGATGATCACCATTAGCGATGATGTTATTTTTTTTTCTTCAAAGCCTCGATGTAATAACCGAGGGCAGCTTGAACTTTAGGCTGAGCGAGATATTCTAGAAAACGCGTTGTGTCGGCTTCGATATTATTTTTCAACCAGTCAATTCTCTCCCGACGGAGGTCATTTTTCGTAAGAATCCTGGCCATTGCTACGAAACAACATGATGTACACATTTGTGAATATATTATTAGAAACAAATATTACCACATACACCTGGTTCTGCATTACCTGGAATCTTAGCGAAACTTTCGATATATTTTTGGCACTTGGTGACAGCATCGGCTTTATCAGACGCAAGTTCATCAACAAGTCCGATTTCGAGCGCCTTTTGTGGTAGAAATTGCGAACCTCTGATCAATAATACATAATATATTATCCATATAATCGCATGAACTGTTGAAAGTAATTTCCTGTATCAAGTATATCTAGGTTACTTCAGTAATGCCAGTTCGGATTGTCGATAGCCAATCGTGTCTATGTAAGAATTTTGAAACCATCGCGGTGCTACTATCCCCAATTGAGTTTCATTCAAACCAATTGTGTGCTTGCCCTCGACAAATACTCTGTACTCACAAGCCATCGACATCAAACATCCTCCTGCGGGACTAGAACCCTAAAACATACAGGGAAATTAATCAGGATATCTTATCGAATAATGTGAATCGATTCAATCAGGTATATTAGAGGATGAATGTAACAAACAGGCTATTCTAATACAAAATCTTTCTTGCATGCTGGTCACACTGGAATATAAAAAGGCCAATTGTTACATTTGATGACGGCTAGATCCGTGAATCATGAGTTTCATCACATAAAAAAGAATAGAACTGATATACATCAAGACAGAAAGTGAACGCTACAAGAAATTAAAATCCTCAGAAAAATATCTCTATATTCGACGGAAATTTTGAATATACCTAGTCACTCTGGGAACATCACTCTCCTGTTTTCAGAATGGAACTAATGTGTTCCCTCTGATATCATTTTCTCGATATGGAAAAACGTTTACCGCGTCTCTCATATCAATCTAGACATCAAGTGTTTTTTCTATCTTTCATTAGCCCGTTTGTTCATCCATTGAATGAATCCAATATCAACACACATTGATTGCAGCAGCAGTTGGTATTTTCAAACCGTAAAGTGTCATCCAGGTTTGTTGCAATTCATTCCAAAACTGTCGGGCTCGTTTCATATCAGGCTGATACATTTCCATGATGTCCAGCCCACCACTAAAAATGGTCGGCAGGTTTGACGTAAAAATTACACCTTTGCTGCCATTGTCAACTGCTTCATTGAGAGACATCCGCAACTCTTGCAACAGCTCAAGATTAAGACCATTCACAGGTGGTCTATTCATCGTCACGATACTTATACCTACACATTGACATGACAAAATATTTCATATTATGAACAATATGGGAATACCAGAGCTATGTTAACGCATCCAGAAAACTCGCAGTATTTTCATCGTGCTACAATTTGATTCCTGCTTTATATCATTTAGCTACGAAATGTAGATATTCATCACGCGAAAAATACATCATTTACTCTCTCGAAATATCCAACACGAATAGTATTAATTAGTTAGTAATTGTGATAATCACTTCGATTAACTTCATCTTAGAGAATATTTTAATTTCTGTCAGAGGTATTTTCAATGATCCGCCAGATTTTTAAATACATAAATTTTGTCATTATGAGTGAATAAACGTTCATTGTTCAAATCTACCTGTTGCATCGTCTTTCTGTGCGTGAACTAGGTTGCGAGTTGATGAATAATTGTTTCTCAACAATAATGACAACCTCGGTCTGCATGTTTTCGCAGCTGAATTGAATGCAAACATGCTTCTTAAACAAAGATAAAAAAATGATTAAGATTGATCAAGATATTGTCAACTGATATTTTAGAACAATCCACTGATAGAAATACGCAAATCGATGATTGAACAATGGTAAATGATTTGTGAACATACTCAGCAACTGTATTCACTTATGATTCTACCGCAGAATGCACAGTAACAATTTTACTATATAGAGCAGTTTATCGGGTAGAGCTCGCGTAAGGTTCGAAGTCCAACTTTTATAACCAAACAAGAAGCGATTGCATCGTTATATTCAAATGGGAAAAATTTGATATTTCGAACTATTCCATATGAGCCAAGCACTTATCGGATCAACCAAAAAGATCCACGGGATCTAGGGCGAGTTTAATCGAAATGAAATGTAGATAACATTCCAGCAGTCCAGCTATAGTCAAGACGTTGCTATTGAGTATAGTAGAACTATCGAATACAAACATGTCAGAGGAATAGCTCTGAAGACGAGATGATAGGATCATAATAAGAAGATTCTTGTGACTGTTGAATGAAATCAGTTGCGATAAGAACGTGAAATATCGAGATGAATATTCCTGATCATGATTCTTTCTCAAAAAGCGTTGCAAAATGAATAAAAACATGACACGTTTCGTCTAATTATTGGGTGATGAATATAGGACGGGTCTGATGAGGCGAAATATCCAATATATCTTCGATTCCTGTCCATATGTCATGGATAAAATTGTCATTTCTGTTCAACGGAGTATTTCTACGGAACGAGGCAGATCGGATGATTCCTATCGCATTCATAACTTCGGTAGGGAAGTATGTTGCAAGTTGTTTTTATGATGGGATATCGCAAGCCCGCTGGAATTCATGGTGAGGATTGTCAAGGAAGGATATCCTTGTTTCCTCGTCTTAATGTGATTATGTTTCCAGTTATTGCCTCATGAACTGAAATGAATAACAAATCAAAACCCTGACACCTGTGATAATCGCGTAACGAACCCAAAATCTATATCTGAGGAAGTCATTCTCTTGGGTCAACGACTCTTAGATGTAATGTCACCACCGTTACACCTGTTCACGATGTGAAGCAATGTGAAGAGTGGTATTTAAACAGTTCATTGTCAAACTCAGTCAGACTGTGCATCATGTGCATAACCGAATAACAAGACTTCTCTCTAGATTTACGATTAGTTCTCCAATTTGGCAGCACGGTTTGTTCCTCGTCAATCCATACATATATGCGCAAGTCGTATTCGCGGCGAAAATCTGAGTAAAAAAGTAGCGGAATCTTCAGATAAAAATACGAACTACTATGGAAAATAGTCGAATCTGTTCCAACAGACAGAATCTGATTGTATAATGAAAGCTGCTGCATATCATATGTGTATATATCGATGCAGCCATTCTTAGTATGCATGTACACAAACATATACATATGCTCGTAACTGAATGTGTCATGCATTTTGAACGTGCGGAATGTGGGAAAGGATTTTTGATGTTTCACCGATGGGTCATATATAACGACGGCACAGTAACGTGCAGTGGTGGGAAAAAAAAGTGTCGTTGATGGAAATTTGTTCATCTTCCGTATAATTATAAAATTGATTATCATTTGTTAACATATCTTTTTATTCAACTGAGTGATGCCACAGATGTCTAAAAAGCGATGAAAAAATAATTGAGAAAGTTGATATTACTTTCTTATGTGTTAATTGTATTAACGAAGCGTATCGTTTGATATGTTTGCCGAGCATTCACCACCGCTAGCAAGTATGACAACATGGCTGCCAATAAACTCCCATCTTCAACAATTATTCATTGTAACACATTTACTGTGCTCTGTGTTGGTTCGACATATCGAACTGTTGGCCTATTGAGATTCCAATGGTGTATTGGTTAAAGTGAAGACATGTCTTAAATATATCATAATAAAAGAAATCAAGAATATTTATTTTGAGAAGTCTGCAGCAATCCGGACATCATGTCAACGCGATCGCAACTCACCAAGGATTTGAATGGTGAATTCATTAATACTTCATATTCTGATATTATTTCATTTTCAGTTATTCATATCTCCCGAATAACATTACTCATCCCATCGTTTATAGAATCGGTCAAAGCATTGTTGGGTAAACATGTTAAGATCCTGCTGAAAAATGTGGTGAAGCTGGAGACGAAACCTGACAAACAGGAGAATCGAGTTTTGGTGAGTTTTTGATATTGATTAACTATACGCTCTCATTAGTATCCTCTGGAAATATCGAAGTCTGATTCTGTACGACGGAATCACCAAAAAAAAAAACGGAATGATGTCTTAGAGTGAAAAAAATGAGCCGTATTGTTCAGTGTTATTGTATTGAAACTTGTACTTTCTCATTAATATTCGATTACTCATTGTACTTACGTCAGAATTCATGCGTCAAGACAGATAATTGATCGATTGATTATGGAGATACATATAATTGACGACTTGAGTATCTATTACGAGATGAAATCTAAAAGTTGTGACACTCAAGTAATTCTTTCAATAACATCTTTTTGTATTATTTAGGTATTCTCTCCTTGTCGGTTGTTTTTATTGACCGCAAAAGTACCAACTAGAGTAAGTACTTCATCTGTATACTTTATAACACGTTAACTACATGAATCAACTCTCATTCCAATGAATATTTACCAAAAAGATGATTTTGTCATCCTTGTTTCATCAACAGATTGACTGTCACTTCCACTATCTGGAAATAACAGCGATTGAATCCCGACGATCGAATCAATTATGTCTTACAGCGGCGGAGAGAACTTACAATTTTACAACAACCGGCGTCGCTGGCACAGATACAACCGAAGTGGATGCAATGATTGAGGCATTGCACACGGCCATTCGGAATATTTTCCCAACGGTGCCGTTGAATTATGTCATAAGGAAAATAGATGTGATACCGGCTAGCAGATTGCAAAGTATCAGAGGCAGTGAATTGGCACGGAGTACTGAGGCAACCCGCACTACTGGTCCATGCGGTGGTTTCTCCACACAATATGCGTGTATGTGTGATCTTCATTGTGCTCAGTATCGTGAAGAGGTTGCATGGGACGTCGATACTATTTATCTCTCGCACGACACGCGTGAACTTAATTTACGTGATTTCGATCATCTAGAGCAAAAAGATTTGGTACCAATTATTTCGGCATTAGAATACAATACATGGTTTACAAAATTACGTGCATCACATTTGAAATTGAGCCACGAGTGCCTGGAACGACTGCTACACGTTGTGCGTCGATCGCTTTCACTTCAAGAAATTTATCTCGATAATCTTGGACTGAAATGGGATTTTGTACATAAATTCTCAATGGCGCTAATTGCAAATGGGAATACGATTCTGCATACAATCGACTTATCCAACAATATGATTGAGGACAAGGGTGCATCAAGTTTATGCGCTATCGTTGCAAAATTAACGCAAGGTAGTAATCATTTTGGTGGTAGTGCCATTGGTAAATTACCCAAAGGTATGCAAAAATTGAATTTGGCTCGTTGTGGATTGAGTGGTAAGGGCATTGCGCAAATAGCTCATGCACTGAGTTTGAATCGTAGCATGCCGACAAGCTTACGTTATATCAATTTTTCCGACAACACGATAAAGGATGAAATAAATAATCTTTGTAATTTTCTCGCGCAGCCTAATAGTCTAACACATCTTGATCTCGCTGGCACAGACACAACACTCGAGTGTTTATTCGGCGCATTATTGCGAGGTTGTGCTACAAATCTAGTCCATTTGAATGTGGCACGTAATTCATTCACAAGTAAAAAGACCAAAGAAATACCCCCTAGTTTTAAACAATTTTTCACTGCGACACTGTCACTTAAATATTTGAATATTTCTTATTGTAAATTGCCATTGGAAGCGCTAAAACACCTATTGCTAGGATTAGCGTGTAATGAGAGTACAGTTGGTCTTGAACTGGACATGAGTGGCAATAATTTAGGGTCAATGGGTGCGCACGTACTCGAATCATGCATACATGGAGTACGTTGCATTGGCTCACTTGATATATCCGACAGCAATATGGATATTGATTTGGCTCAAGTTGTTACGGCTATTGGGAAGAATAAATCAATTAAACATGTTTATATGGGACGAAATACTACAGGGATGAAAACGAAACATATTGCAATTGTGATGGATGCCTTAGTGCAAATGATTCAAGAAGATGATTGCGTACTACAATCGTTGCACATACCGGATTCGAGACTTAAAGGCGATATTTACAGTTTAATCAATGCTCTCGGCAGCAATACATGTTTGCATACATTGGACATTAGTGGAAATCAAATTGGTGATCCTGGCGCACGTTTATTAGCCAAAGCATTACAAATAAATAATCATCTCAAGACAATAATCTATGACAAAAATAATATCACACTCCAAGGTTATTCAGATATTGTTCATGCATTAGAGAAAAATTTCAGTGTCCGAGATATGCCATTTCCAATTTATGATCTACAACCATGTATGAAAATTTCGGCTGAAAAGTCAGAACTATTAGCGAAGAAAATTCAAGAAATGTTGCAAAGAAACGTAACACCATGTAAATACAGTCCAGGACAGGCATTCAGACTTCAACAAGGTTTTCTGTTGAGTTCAACACAACAAGTTGTCGATAGATTGGTTGTCCAGACTCAGGATACAATCAAAACACTTGCGGCGGAGAGTTGTGATGCTAATAATGATATTAATCATGCAACTGGTTTAATACAAGACGCCGACAATTCGAAGCAATTATTACCGAGGTTGCATGAAGTATTGCAACGACGGGATGAGAACAATCCAATTGAAGGTAAATTACGTGAAATAGCAGAGGATGTACACAAAGTTGTGACGGATTATTTGGAAGATTCATTGGAGGCCATATTAAAATGTGCCAACGATCATTGTCCAACTGTAATGTCCCAAACAATTATACGTGGCGATGAGACTGAACCTGTATCAGTTGAGAATGATTTACGTAATGTGTGCAAAGGGAAGAATCAATTGAGCTATGATTTTGTGAATTCGTCAATAATTGAACAAGCTGGCACTGACATCGTCAATAGAGTCAACGAATTAAACCTCGCTGTTGCAGCTCATATATCTGATAGAATAACCGATGAAGTTATTGAATCTCTCTCACGTAGTTATAAAACTTTGATTGGCGATACACATGACAGGACACGTAGCAGTACACCTGATGTATTACGACCGAGTGTCAGTTCTACAAGTAGTGGCAGCGTCATTGGGATTGGTGGTAGTATGAGCATAGGTGGTGGCGTAACCATTGATGGTGGAAGCTATTCTATGGATTCCAATATTTCTTCAACCGGTGATCGTGTTTCATCGATCGTTGCTAATTCACATAGAGAATCTTCAGATATGGAACACGAATATGCAACACCGTCTAGTATTTTAATCGGCAGCTCTATAAACTCTCAGCATAACACTGATGATCAATCTCCAATGGTGAATATTATTTATACTTTCTACTAATTTCATTTACACATCCTATCATGTGAATATTCATTGGATGTGTCATTTTTCTTGAAATTTGCAACCAGAAATTGGATTATTTGAACCTTGTAAGTAATATTGTAACATACTTGACTGGAATGTAGTAGCATGAGTGTGATTGAAGAACAGCATTTCAGAGTGGTTTTACTCATAATTTATTCATTATATTTTCTAACGTATTCTTTTCTTCTTATTAAGGCGACGCCACACTTGTCCAATAAACGGAAAAGTTTGTATGGAAGAAAGTTGCGGCCGAAGTCTGTGGTTGATTCTGTTGAGGGACTTTCAGCTGACGATATCCCAGATTTGCTCCCAAACTTACCAAAAGACAATACAGAAAGTATGTATACACACCTGACATTCGGTTTCAAGATGATCTTGAATCTAAAAAATGTCTTGTTAACACTTTCTTTCTTTTGCAGCCATATCCGAAAACGAACACTCTTTGACTGAATCATTAGATTCCATATCGGAGTTACCAAATACAGCTGGGCAACAACTGCAACATCTTGTGAAATCTCGTCCTCGGAGAACAAAAATCAGGGCACCATCTAGACCTATGTTGAGGACCGATCTTCCGAGAGGGTCATTGGCCCTTGGTGAAGGTCTTGACGTATTTTTTAGACCCACTACACCTACAACTCCTCTCATATCTCCAACGAGCGATGACAGGTAAGAAGGGAAACCAGAAAATAAAAACACTCTTACTAAATTACTCAGTGAAACTCTTTTACACTATGTTTAAGACACGGTCTAATTAACTCGTATCTATTTTATAGCTCTCTGCACACATTTCCAACTGATGGGAGCCCTAATCTATCATTGACAAGTCAGCGTAGCATTCCACCTGACAGCGAAAAGAAAACTCATGGTTGTAGTTCACCCATACTTAAAACATTGCTTGAACCGGCACCGCGTTCGCGATCGAGTGATAATTTTGAGAAATTCTCCCCGCTTGCGGGCCGACGATCACAAGGAGATACACCGCTCACTGCCTCACCGCTGACACGACGGAATGCAACAGACAATGCACAATCAAATGAAATTGATAATCGAAAACGGACAACATTATCAGCTGTCACTGCCGGTAGTTCCTCATCAACATCGCACACACGTTTAACACGGGATTCATCTGCCAATGAACTTTTCGAAACATTGCCAGACGTTGCCGCGACTACAGACAGTCACAAAATATTGAATAAAAGTTCATCAAGTAATTCAACAGACAACGAAAAAATCAGTGGTCCAAATATTAATTCTCATTCTAATAAACTCCGGTCAATATCATCCAACCAAGAACATTGTCCGTCCAATGATACCAACAGACATCAATCGAATATTGCATCATCAAAAATTGCTAGTAAAGTCAATTATAGTACAAGTGGCGAACAATCGAGAACAAGTACAAATATCATTACTCCGAGACACAGTAAGCCTGTACCACCAGCGATTGCACCCAAACCAAGGCCGTGGAGCATGAGTGGTGATCGAAAATCAGGTAATAATTTAGAGAAGAACATTTTCATACGCACGTCTTTATCATTCTCTGGAATTGATCTTGGAACCTCGGAACCGGCTACAAAATCATCGAATAACTAGTTGAAAATTAATGGAAGTACGTGATCTGAAATGCTACACAACGTGAAAAATACGTGAGAAGAGAATTGGGATAGGATATACAAGACCCCATTGATTACAAGATCTTCATTGTGTGAATCTGAAAGAAATTGAACGAAGCTCAAGCGAGCAAACATTCGAATATGAAGAAATATTCACAATTTCAAAGTCGAAGCTGATTTCATTTCGAGTTTACAATTCGCATCTAATCGCAAATGATATGCGCCGTGGTAGATTATCTTCATTCAACCGTATTGGCTATTCTATTTTGCCACCTCAGTTAGAGAAGAAACAACTATAACTTATCGTTTGAAGTTCGCGATAAATTTTTCACTTGATAATAGATATGGATAAGACTACCTTCATATTTGTACCCTCTCTGATATTCAAAATACCATGGTTGATTTCCAGGAGAATTTAATAATTTATTGAGCGACGGCTCGAGTCCAAACACATCAGCTGGGAATACTCCCGATTCTGGTGACGCTCTCGATGAATCAACAGATAGCGGAGTGAGTGGACCAGCTTCACTTCCACCAACGCTTTCGGCCAGTAGTACAGCAAGCTCTTTAAGTAGCAGCACAGTTGAAAAAAGATCAGTTAGAGAGCTCGCTGCAAGTTTAAATAAAGGAAAGAATGATCGCAAAGAAAATGGTAAGCGTCGTAATACTTTTGTAGTTTAATTACGTAAATAATCCCGCTGTAATTACACCATATTCCTACTCTACGGCAGATTCAAATCTGTATATAAATCTACATGTATTTGCGGACTTTTTGTTTAGTTTTCCATCAATTAATTCAGTTGATTTTCCAATTTCAAAAGCTTTGCAATGTGTTATATTATTTTAGAAGAATCAATACCCATAGCATGGAGATCGGTACTTCATCGTTCTGTTGATCGCACGACAACAAAGGTATTATTTAGGTTTTCATTTTGTTTATTTCGTTCATTTTCCCTCATGCTTTGCTACAATTGTGTGAATTAACAGAGTTCCTCATATAGGCAGTATGATCAGATAATTCATCTAAAGAGACGTTTTTTTCTGTCATTTTATGTATAACAGGGTCTGCAAGCACCGAAAAAGGATGAAGATGGCTGTCTTAATTTTAAACTTCGGCGAACTTCGTTTTTACGTGATTCAAACTTTAATTATGATAATGACGTTGTTGATGTATGAAACAAATTAATATAAGTAATTCCCATAGAATATATATACATTCCATAATTTTTGCATCTGTGCCATTTGTGAAAATATTCGTAACGGAACAGTCTGTGCATGTTAAATATGGGCAACAGTCTACAACCATTATTGCTGATTGTCGTTTCACAACCCTCGAGGAAAATTGAAACGTTATTGTTTCAGTGAATATCATTTCTATTATAATTTGAAAATTTGGAGTTGTTTTGTATGATTTTTATTCGTAACCCATTTGTCAATTCATGACTGTTTTTTAATAACTTTCTGAAAACAGACAAACGTAAGATTTTTAGAGTTGATTATGAGGATATAGAATTGCAGATTTTTATTATGGCCCTAATCAGTATTGAAAGAATTTAATTTAATTTTTTTCGAAGAAACCACTCGCGTATTCGGTGAATGAGATGATAACAATGGCAGGGCTTTCGACTCATTGTTGCAAAATTCCAAATATTTATACAGCAAGTCTCGAATGATATTTAATATTGTAATCATGACATGGAACTTTTCTGATCGCAATTATAACAATAAATTAATTAATATGAATCAAATTAACCGCGTAAAATATCACGGAACTTAGAATGTGTAGTTAGAGATTGGAAGTCTTGCAATGATAAAAAACTATAATATTAACAGCTGATAGTATCAATTACAGAAATAATAGTGATTATGATGATCATTATTATCAACATTCATACTAATATGTTATTAATATGATTAATTATCGTCAGCATTATTTTCATTCTCATTACGGCTACTATTACACTACTACTAGTATTCTTATTTTTCTGTACATATTATACATTACAGGCATTATTAGATTGTACACGTACGTTTTATGTATGAGATAGCTGTATCGGTCGTTTGAGGCATGCATTCACAAATGTACCGATTGATTTTGTTGTGTTTGAAAATAACGAATTTTGATGATTGTGAGATTTCAATTGTAAATATCGAGCAATGATCAATAGTGAAATCGTTATTGTGCCAAACAGAGTTCCAGTGCTATCATAACTCTCCAATCTTTTGTATGATAAAAAATGTTTATTATCTCATTTTTTAAACTAATTTATGAGTATTATAATCCTCGTAATTCGGCTTTGAATAACATTCGAAGAGAAAGACTGCGTAGATGCAAATAATACTATTTGGATTCAGTCCTGCGATTATGACCGTATGTTTTGATATGATCTACTATTGATTTTTTTGTTGATACGCAGGCTTCCGCAATATATGCGGACGGAGAATTGACATCTACTTCGTAACTTGTCCAAGGCACACACTCACATACGATTATGATATTAGTATCCGATATAATATACAGTCAAGTAAATTTTTATGTAAATAATATTGATGATTTACCTTTATAACTTTCGCCATGTCGTTTATTTTTTTATTTTCTTTCTATTCGTTTTTATTCACGAGCTATGTATAATCAATGCAACCATATGTTTGACAAATAATTACACTTGATAAATGCCGAATCGCTAAGATCTTATCAATATTATTATACAAAGATGATATTGGCATATAGAGATGTTCTATAATCAATAAATAATGGATGATAAATAACGATTTTTTTCATTCAATTTATGTGGACGCACAGTTCACTTTCATCATTGATTACTATATGAAGCAGGGATTTGATATCATTTTCTCCCTCACAAATTAGGCATGGGAGAGTTGGAGAATTGCATATTGTCAGAAAATTCATCATAGATTTCAATTCACAAGGACTCCTCATAAAAAACTCATGAATTTATCTCTCAATCTTGGAGCTTTCTCCCAGGAAATTGAATTCAGACAGATGACCTATGTGCTCGTGATTAATCATGAAGGAATTCCCTTTCATTAATGCTACAAATCACATCCGCTCGAATTACAAAATTAATGTAAACTGTGACAATTGGTTGCTTTTCTGATAGGAAATGAATCTTGATAATTCGCACAATATTCAAACCATTTGATGATTCTTTTCAAGTCATCAACAGATGACTGGAATAGAATCTGATAAAATTGTTGACATTTGTCTCGTTTCGATTTTTCAGGTTGAATACCTATTCATCGATAAACATTCTTTTTCCGAACTGTTATTCAAAATGAATAAATTCGTGAGTCATCCGATGTTGTGAGTTATTATTCATAAAGAGTTTATGCAACAAGTTCATTCTAGTATTCCATTGGGATTCTACTGAATATTATTCAATTTTCTTTTCAGTCATGATTTTCTTGTAGTTTCTTTGAAATAATGAAATCTAATTATCTCTGTATTTTCTCTGGTGATTTAGATCTTGTTCGAATTCTCGCTGCGCTCATAGCAATAATGAATCGATGTTGATAACTTTTCATTCAATCTTTTATTTCATCCTAATGAATAATGGAGTTCTAGATAATTGAAGATTACAGATAATATCAGATGTTTTGACATTACGACGACGTGGAACCCGCATGAGCAAGAAAATATGAGTTTATTCAATTGTGTCACTGATGTGTGAGTGTGTATGCGCACGCACACCGATACTTTATTGCGGTGAGGTATATGCTGCTTTTTCTAGGTTATAAAGTCAAACAATATATTTATACAATCATTTTCGAATAAAAAATATGTCGCCGTCAAAATCGGAAAAAATAACAAATGGCTCTAAATGTGAACGAAGTGTATGGAGCCGTACAATAACGGCAAATTCGGAGTGGCCTGATAAGGTAAACTTAACCTCACATTTATGTCTGTCTCATATCAGTGGAAACATTCATATTCCAATAGAAACGAGTATAAACATTTCAGGATGAATTTCTGGATGTTATTTATTGGAGTCGTCAAGTCATTGGAATAATCCTTGGCATTGCTTGGGGTCTCATACCACTAAAAGGTTTCGTAGGATTATTATTGTGAGTATTATGGGAGGTATAATCTCGACATTCGAATGTGTTATGCAATCTCTCCGAAAACAAATTGAAAATTCAGTGCTTCATCATAGCCAATTCCGTTTCATTCTCAAAGTCTATATAAAAAAAGTTCTTGTGAGTTTATGTATCATAATGAGAACAGACGAATAAAATCGTTTCTAGTTCATTATTATCTCTACACATAGATTCGTGTTGGTTAACGCGGGCTCCACTTACTTATACATGAGTAGCTACCAACAAATAGACGAAGAAGAATATGGTGGAATTTGGGAATTGACTAAAGAAGGTTTCATGACCTCATTTGCTGGATTCTTGGTATGCATGAAATGCTGTTTTAATTCATATATTCGATCTATATATACAAATCCAAATGAAACTGATGATACTAAACATATTTCTCTGTACAGGTCACTTGGATCATAATATACTCCGGCTTGCACTTTGACTGATGGTACAACGTTACCATGCGAAGTTCAAGTGTGTGAATAATTATTCTCCTTGACTTCACTTTCCAATGTAAATAAATTCAACGAAACTTCAATTATGCATTTCATCAGCATCGGTATTATACTATTGGTCAATTCATACCTACAAACATGAAAGAAAATTATATATATTGTGACTGATGCATTCTGAATCGAGAATTCATAATTATAACAATATCTTTTTTTATTGAAAAATATGGAGTATATCATATATACAAAATGTAGGGAAAGATGAGAATTAATTTTTTAGTGTCATTGTTTTTATCCAATCATAAGACGCTTCCTTCCACGAGCTCTCACATCTTCGTATTTGGCTATGATTTCACGGCGCTGTTTTTTGTCAATTGTACCATTCTCATAATACTTCATGATTGTCGAGAACAATGTTGGTACTTGAGAATGTGAACTCATTAATGATCTTTCGAGAACGTATAAATCGACTGCTTTGTCTTCAGCGGTTGAATCAACTCGTGCCAAACCAAAGTCTATGAGAATGAATAATTTCTCATCACTGTCATTATTAACTTCTGATGGAGGTGATTTTTCGAAGATACAATTTTTAACGAGTATATTGGATGTCGTTAAATCTCCATGAATTATATTTTTCCCATGTAATCTAACTAATAGCGATCCCAAAGCTCGAGCAAGTCGGACAATCCAGACTTCATCTTTGCTCTCGTTGATCATTGTCTCTATGTATGATTTCAGTGTGATAGCGTCACCGACGTATTCCATAAAAATACTACGTCGCGCTAGATCAACCAGAAAAACAGCAGGCGTCATGACACCTATGAAAAGAAAATTTATTTCAGTATCTCACGTGTGTATTCCACAGTTTCATTTGACTCCTTTTGCGATGAAAATAGAAGCGGATGAAGACCCAGAACTCTGATATCATGGGAAGTTTACCGGAAGCCTGTACCGAAATCAATCAATGCATGTAAGCCTTCTGACGATACGTCAAACAGAATAGATTTCAATATAGGTCAGGCCTAATGAGATATGCAGATGGTTTCAATTCCACAATTGTTTCAATTTTCACTATTTAATTTGCATGTATGCCAACGAGTTACTTTTCAGTTAGAAAATAAAGAAATGTTCGGAAGACTATCGATGCAGTCCGTGGTAAGTAAGAAGCTGGACAACGTTCCTGTTCTCGACAAAAGTTCGTGATAGTTCTATCAGAAGTTTGTGTCAAAGAATAGAAAAATCGCGTGATGAAGTATCAGAATTAAAGGAAACTTCACCTTTTGATCATTCGTGAGAAAATAATCATGCATGATTGAGATTCAAACATCGATTGATACATCGCAAAGTGTTTCAATAAGGTTATAAACACGACGAATCCCCACGCATTTTTACAACTAGCTGGGCGCATCATACGCTCGGAATTTTAAATGCAATCGAATATCTCATTGTTATTCGGGTCAGAAGTGATCTGATGTACGTATATTCCAACCACGATACCGATAAGTTCTGGGTATCCTTCAAACTCTATGCTCATGGCTATTATACTAATAGATGTACTTCCATGAGTATGCTGTACAACTCTGAACTCATTGATGTTGCCAACAATTCAGTCACACAAGAATAGTTTGATTTGAATGTTCGTCAATTATTCATGAATCATGACCATCATTGATCGTCTAACCTCAAAACACAATGTGATAAAAAATGGAATACATCAAAGCAGAGTCACATCTTTATATGAGACACTTATGAAAAATAGAATACGCGGAAAAACAATAGATTAGATACTTCGACTCAGATATAATGAATAGTTTACCTGCACCTTTCGCACGCACAATTGCACGTACTTCGCTCTTAATTCGTTCCTTGGTCAAGCTTTCATCAAGTTCTGAATGTCGATAATTCTTTCGAAATCGTTCTTTTTGTAATGCTAATCTTCCTAAATAATTGCCTTTATAGAGTCGTGCTTCAGCACCTTGGCAAACCAGTTCGAACCCGGTCTCACACATTGTCATTGAGCTCCAAAAACATATGATGTGTCAGAAGTTTACCGGTAGAATGTGTATATCATAGTATAATCAGCTGTTTACTCAACCTCCGGACAAAAATCTTCCCCTCCTATTTTGCTTTTGCTCTCCAGTTGCCTGTGGAATGAAATGCTTATCAATGACAAAAGCATGAGCATGTAATTCATTTGCTTACCGCAATGGTCGCTAGCGCTAGTGAGCGATATGGAAAAGCGAATGAGTGAATATCATGCCGAGACGCGAGAGAGTGAATCAATATCTTTACACAGAAGAAGCGTCCTGCGCGCTAATCGCCTATCCTCAACGCTAGTACTCGCTTGTACTTCACTGTGTACGGGTTAAATAAACGAACCAAGCTACTTTGAATATTTCATAATATTGTTGATCAACATTACGTTGCATAGATAAAATTCACTATCAGCTTATCATAGTGAATGAAACGCACAACTAAAAATCATAAGATGAAAGAAGAGATCAAGATTGATGCTAAACGTTTAATAGCTGAAGTTTACAAACGATCAGCATTGTGGAATCAGAAAGATGTATTGTATCACAATCGCGATGTTACGAATCGAATTTGGATGGAATTGTCCACTCTATTAGGACTTCCAAGTATGTCATGACAGTAATTATCATTATTATTTTTCCTTCCTGTTTTTATCGAGTGTTAAGTAAGGAATGAAGAATGACCATCCCAATTTTATCATGGGAGTTGGCCCAGCTGGAAGTCTATCAACAGATATGGAAACGCAATTCAGTGTGCGGTTATGACATACCAAATCGACAATATCACATGATGATTACCTTTCTGTCGCATTTTTACGCTTATATCCCGATGCATTTCACTGTATATATTGAAATGGTCACTCAGCCATGACTCGCGTTCACGCATACGTGCTATTTGAACTCTGTGCATATAAGCACATAGATATATATTCCTAACCTCCTAAATTTTGCATCAATTCGTCCCAACTTTGCAGAAATATGGAAAGTGGTTGGATTTCCTTATCTGAATAACATTTCTGGTACAATTCAAATGAATATCAAACCGCGAAATTATATCAATGTTAATGGGAATCTTACAAAATTGCGATTTTTCGAAAGATGAGAGGTTATGAGTGCACTGACAATTTAGTGAGGTATAAGACTTTTCGTTTATTGAATGAGAATGCAATTTCGGGAAGACGATGAATGAAAGACATGATCGTATTCACGAAATTCGCGAGAGATCTACGGGAGAGAATGCAAATTATGTGAACTCAGAGACGTGAGGTTCTGTCCAGATATGGAGGATGTTATATTGATGTTCCGCCCAATCCATAATTCCTCTTACACAGATTCCACAGGTTCCCTTTCTTGTTGTAAATTACATCATACCTTGAAAAAATATGCTTACTCAACAAATTGTTGTTGGCGAGAGTATGAATGGACCCATTGAATTTCTGTATACTTCGATTGTGATTATGAGATACGAATTTTTATATCGTTTCGGACATGCTTGTCCACGCATCAATACTGGACTTGCACTCACGATCACACAAAAATGAAATTTCTCGAAAACAATTACCTCGTCAATCACGCGTATGAATTTCTGATATGATGGAAGTAACGGTGGTTGCTCATCCTAAAATATTTGACACATGATTTCTGTTATTTCCTGACTCCCAATTAACAATATGATGAATTGAACGAGCTATTTTTTCGAAACCTCATTCATGTGATCCGATTTGTTTGTCAATTCCAGAAACTGTGTTGAAGGCTAAATGGAAAGGACTACGCGATACATTTCGTGCTGAGATAAAAAAAGAGCATGTGTGCAACAAAAACAAATTTTCACGCACGAAGCCCGTTTGGATTCATTACAAGCGTTTACAGTTTTTGAAAGAACAAATGTTACCACGTCCACCAATATGGGAACGTGAAGATTGTAATGATCGTTTGCAAAGTAAGAATGATGATGAAACATCTTTGTCAATTAAGAATGGACAATCAACGCGTGTATCAGGTACACGTGTTGGTACTAAAGTGATTCTCGTGAGAACGAACACATATTCTCATACCGGAAAGACAATGAACAACAATAATAATGATGATGCGTGTACTGATGACGGTAACGATGATTGTACTGACAATATAAAGAATGAAAGTAAAAAATCGTCCAAATTGGAATTGTCTCCAACGACTGCTTCATCAACACACACAAAAAAGAAGATCATGACTGGTATATCAACGACGAATGACAATGCTATAAATGCAGTTTCGATTAATAATATCATTGATTCATCAATGAATGAACATCATATGGTAACTGTAAAACAAGAGCCTGTGGAGTCAATCTCTGAAAGTATAGAAAATGAAAATGTCGAGACAACTGCATCAAGTGAGAATATGATGTTGCAAACAGTATCACCAGAGCGAGTACTCATGTCGAATGCAATTGGTGAAACATGCGGTCCGCAATTCACAGTCACTCCTGTCGATGGTAATCGCCTAGATGACAATTATCATTTTCTTATGAGTCTCCTGCCACATATAAAGACACTACCGGCTGAACGACGTATGCTATTGCGAATGCAAATGCAGGAGCTTGTATACAAGGAAGTTTATAAGAAAAACAATCACATTGATAGTTCTCCGTCGTAATGATACTCAAATACATACTCATATGTGTGGGAATGGATATAACTATGAACAATACTCTCTATTATATCCTCAACTTTTCACTTTTTTTATATATCCATAAAATTCTCACTAAAGAAAGATGGAAGTCATCCTGTTACTTTACACCGAAATTCCAAAGATTTATTGTTGATGTTCAAATATATATGAATTATTGCTCGCGCGCTGTACCTGACCGCATTAATGTGAGCTATCTTAACTAATAAGTGTGTCAGAATAATAAATATGAACAATGGATGATTTTTTTCCTTTTTTTCAATCTCATACAGGGGAATTTATATACATAAAATTGCAGTATCGTTTCCGAAGATGTGGATCATGGAACTCAAATGTTGACCTTCAAAGTTGTGCACACTTCAAATGGCTAAAAGCGGTGGAATATAAACTAATCGGGATGGCCAATTTTTTACAATACAAAATAGAATATGATATATTCAAACATTCCATTCATTATTAATACAGGCCTGGGAAAATATTTCTCATAAATTCCCTGTACGTAAATGGCGACATTTGAAGACTCAGACTGACGGTTTTTTTAGTATTCGACTATAGATTGCCCAGTTTCTACCACCGATGTACTTCATCAATGTAGAAACACAGATGCAAATAATTGAATTGTCGAGAAAATATGTATCCGTGAATGATTTCTCAAAATAACTGAATAACGTTACAGGCGTTTCGTGGAGTATAAGTACAAATGCACCAACTCAGGTAGATATGAGGTATGCAGTCCTGTTATTCACGCATGCGCAACATGGAAAATTTTTTCTCTCATGTCAAGTAGTTGGCTTTCGCCCGTTCATCGTTTTCACCTCCCACTTTGATAACCGCGAGTATCTCTCACTCATACAATTTGCCTCTGTCTCGCTCCCACGGCTATTGTTGGTCTTGGAATGTCTTTGCGCTTGGTTCGCGGTCGACGATCGTCATAGTTGGAGCCAAGCGGAGCCAAGGTACGAGGAGGCGACGCGCGTGATTCATCACGGGTCATTTTGTACATTAAATTTAGTATACTTTCAGTATTTCATCAAGACGAGACTGTGATTTCTTCAATTCAGTATTCTGTTGTGATTCATACATCACTTAAACGCACACATATCAACGTAAATATTCGTTCAGATAACTTCTTCATATATTCAAGAATACAATAAAATTTTTATCCAGGTGTTTCGTGATTACAATTGTGTTTGTGTTCATTTTACTGTGTACATGTATGTCAATTACACTTGACAATATTAGTTGTGGTTGGCTCCAAGGATAATACGTAATTTGAAATTGCAATGACATTTGCGTGGGATATCTGAATGTGCCCAATGTTGTTCAGTATGGCGATTTCAATGTATACCTGATGAGTGCAGCAGGTGAGAAAATATTTTCTATACCTGTGTTTATATGTATATATATATATGTACATGTTTTATTGATTCACCAATATTTATTCGCGATAAAAATAGGAAAACATTTAGACAATTGATTGTGTAATGCTGTGTATCTTCATATGGTATACATAGCAGTCTTTTTATATACACAAATTCTAATCCTATAGCTATTGAAAACTGTTCATTATTTATTTTATTTTTTTTTATTAGTATCTTCTCATGAATGATATACATCGAACTCTCATATTCTGTAAACTTTGTCATTTATATCGTTCGTATAGTTTTTTTTATACAACTTGCAAAGATTCGACTGAATAGTATGTAGAACTGATCGCCCGAGGACGTCAATTGTTCTGTCATTTGTTTTTTCTTTGCTGTAGTATTTTCGACTTCAACAATTAAAACAAATCGTTATTTTCATCATGTTCTAAATCTTCACATATACGTATGTGAATGTGTGAATGAAACTTCCGTAGTTCCTAGAGTGCTTTGGTTGTTTATCAATATTTTTATGGTTTTCGAATTGAGGCTGCGATATTTTGCGTACCAAGTCCGGGATCACTGATTTACTAGAGTTTGGTTATAAGTGAATATTCACTGAGAATATCTCCCCGTTCCACCTATCATCCGTTAATATCAAACAACTCACCGATTGTTTATGTTACATTCAATTTCTACTTCATTTCGTTATTAGACCATGATGTTTTCTTTTATTTCACTGTGGATTTTGGTGGAAATGAGATGTTGTATCACGAAACAATTGAACAAATATTGCATTAATAACGCATCCCGTAGCAGTTGTTCAAAATCATTTCCCTTAAAATTACAATACATGGTTTAGATATCTCATCAAACTTTTTGAAATCATTCCAGATGTGACGCATAAAGTGAAGGCAGATCTCACGAGTGAGTCGTAAACTCCTCGAATACTAATACACTAATACAAAGACTCACGTTACGTTAAAGTCAGTTGTAGAATGGTAAGTTCTCGCTTCACGACGGAACTGCGTGTAGATGATTCCAACTCCGACTACAGAAGGAGTGAAGAAAACAGTCTAACTGTTAACGAATCATCGACCACAATAACTAACAAAATTGGTGCCACTAATAATACCTCTACAACATCTGAGAACATTATTACTAACAATGCGAATGTTAGTAATCCTTCATCGTCACCAACAGTGTCCACTGATGGTGACGCATCGATAGGATGCAGGAGTCAAAGTGGTCCGCCTTCGTTATCTATAAATTTCGACGATGTAGAGCTGGCAAATACTTCGACGAATATTCGCCCAGTAAGTTTCATCAGTACCTCGATTGGTTCATCAAATTTAATAGAGAAATTAGCCCCTGAATACGGTGAAGAGAGTTACGAGGGGGTCGGATACGGACGAAGTGATACAGAACTGGTCGACGTTGGAGTGGAATCGCCTGGTGACGGAAGTAGTTCGGCACCATCACCAACACCAACTGGATTACATTCCCTAGGGTAAGGAATTGAAATAGATTATTTTTTATCGTTGACGCCCAGGCACAGTGATAATTTATCTCTCAATTACAATATGAATATCAAATTTCTAGGAAAAGTACAACGGCGAGTCCCTGTTCAACACTTGGGAGACACACGTGGCTACGAACATCATTAAGACGAACTCCACCCGGGTAAATTTGAACTTGATATTATTTGAGTATTATCGTCGACTATTCACAATAAAACGGCCTTGAAATAATGCCTTCGAATACACTTACAAACATATCTGTGTCGACTTAGAGAATCAGTTACACAATTTTCTAAACAACCGATTGATGTATTCATTCCTAACATTTCCTGTATCTCACCTTCCTTATAATATTATCGGATTTCATTAACATTAATTATGAGATACTGTATAACGTGAACCCATATATTGTTATTCAATAGTGCAAGACCAACTAGACAGCTTGGATCCAATGCTCTAGCAAGGTAAAAATCATGTTCCTCAATAGTTATCACATATATAAATTGGTATTATTGAGTTCTTATATGTGCTATATTCCATTTAGCCAACTCTATCGAAGCGGAAGTTTCAACAGTTCTGGCAGAGGCTCCACATGCGACGCCACCGACGATATGTACAGTGACGTTTCTTTAGAGGATGACGTTATAGATCTCAATCACAGAGTGAGTTATGCAAGAAATAATATGGAATCACGGTGGAGAACGCACTGATTGCATATTTCATTACAACTCTGCATTATCATTTTCAGGTGAGGATGATCCAAGAACAAATGGACGTTCTTGTAGATACACAATCGTTGGGTGGTGAGCGTTATGCTAGGGTGAAACAAGAAAATGCCACGCTCCAAGCTAGGATTCTCATGATGGAAGAGGCTACGAAAGACGCCGAATCCAGGGCTGAGGAGAAACTCCAGGTATTTATAATGCAAATATTCGTTGAAATTATCAGAATTGGAGATAGATAATTATGTTTATTGCATATTTTTTTCATTTTCGTACGGCAGTCGGAACAACGTAGACACAGAGATTTAATAACACGATTGGATCGTGAAAAGCAATTGGAATTAGAGAATTATGCTATTAAAATGCAAACAATCGAAATGGAGTGTTCTGGTTTGAAAGAACAAGTTGTAAGACTTCGTCAACAACTCGACATTGCGAGAGAAGAAAGGAACCGATTAGAGAATGCATTGGAGGAAGCGAATGCTGCTACAAATAGCGCTCGTGAAGCAGAACGACAAGCCACATTACGAGCAAATGAAACGCGCATTCTTTTTGATGCTGCCAAAGAAGAACTTGCTGCACGTGCGAGAGATCGTCTTAGAATCGAGGATCTTTTGTTAGAAGTCGCAAGACTTGGAGCAAAAAATAAAAGTAATTATATAAATATTTATAGAAGAGGAAGATACTGACTAGTAGGGGGGATTCTTTCTTATGAATTCGTTTGGAAATATTGTCAATTGATGTAATCTCTTGCTCTGATTTTTTTTTCTGATTGTCGGGAAATTGATGCATTTTCTATATTCTCATAGATTTCAGTTCATTCGCCTTTTCTGTAGTGATATGGTGTTTCTCGATTCCAGCTCTACAAGAATCTCAGGATGAATTACAAGCTGCTGTTGCTCTTCATGCCGGACGTGAACTTCTGATGCTAAATCCTAGTAATGGTTATGGTTTTGAGAAAAATCCACGAAGCCTCGCAGCTGAATTGTCGGCCGATGGAAGTAGTGATCATGTGAGCCGTGTTGAATAAGAAAAGATAATCCAAGATAAAATTTTATATCTTTACATAACATATATTCGTTTTTCAGTTGGACGGACGAAGCCGCATTGGAACATCTACAGACCAGATACCACGTACAATGTCCGAGGTAATGTTATTGTCTTTTCCGTATCAGATACGGCTTGATGTTTATTATTATCGCTCAGAAATTAACATTCCTTCTTATCTTCCTAGGCGCTACAGGCTTTGAAAGAGCAACAGGAAGTTAATGCACAACTTCATGCGTATATTGATGGGATACTCCTCAATATTGTTGAGAATTATCCACAATTATTGGAAGTGAAGCAACCCCATTGACATATATGAATAATTGATATTGATCATATAGACAAAATTTAATAGGATTTTTACAATGAATACTAAGGAGAAGAATCTGAATAAGACATCCGTCCGCCTTTGCAAATAAACATGTTATAAGAATAAGCATATTACAAGATCGTGATTCTTTCGCCAATGATGGTTATTTGAGGTGAATTAAAGATTATCATTGCAAATGTTCGGATTCAATGTGCCTAATAGTGATTGACTGAGGTTTGAGTTTGACTGTATGAATGTTACAGCACTTGCTTCTGTTTATTACAGTTTTCTTCCGTTCTTAATTTCTACATCACTCTATACAGTAATTTTCGAAATCACCGCACACGGTGTTGGTGAAATTTCTCTTCATTCTGTTAAACTAGGTATAATGAGACGTTTTGTCTTGAATGACATTTGAGAAATTGATGGTATTTTGTACATTAATTACTTTTACTTTACAATCACAGTGTTAGATTTTATTGTGATCGATTTACCAAGGCATAATCCTATTATACTCTAATGAATTTGTTATAATATAGTTGTCACAAATAAATGACGATATATTTTCGTAAAATGTGATATTGGGTTAATAAACACGTATGCGTTATCGGATATGAATCTGAAACAGCGAGCGGGCAGAAAATCAAACATCTGCAGAATTCATTCATTCAAACGACTATTGTCATATTATACAGACAGTGATAGTTTTTATTTCAAATTTTCTCGCAGTCCTTTTGTTATGTGATAATTTGGTGGTATATACAGTTAAATCATTCTTTGTAAATTTTGTTGTCAATCGTCATGATGAAAATAAATGATGGTGATACGTAATTCCCAAAATTATACCATATCAATATCTTGCACCCATTTTTTTTAAAAGAAATACAGCAAATACATAATGGATTCGAATATTCCACCTCTCATACATCTATTTTATTTCATGAAACGCGTATTCCAATTCATTTTTCTGAATGCAAACAGTAATTCTTCATATGATAACTCGTACGTAACGTGTACTACTCAATTCTCATATGATAAATTTCTTCCAGATGATATAAATCTTATCGATTGACATATTAAACCAATAGAAATACTTCACATTTGAAAGTAACGTGTTAAAATTTTACCTCGTGCATTCGAAGTGGTGGGGTAAAAATGACGAGATGGGGAGGTCCTAGTCTCTGATATCGAGAGTTAGCTGTCAGAGTCATTGACATAATTCTATGTGTTAATTCTGTCATATTGATAAGCAGCGGCCGGACTAACTCTGAAGTCCCCAAACGATTCAGCATTATCCTTCTGTTTGTTTATCATATTGCACATTCTTTTTTAACCATTGTCGTTGAAGTGACATCGATCAAATCTATATCCAAATCATATTCTGAAGTTTTATCTATAAGGTAAAAGCATTGTTTCTCTCCTTTTTTGCAAATAGGTTAGGTTCATATTTATGTATCAGTTAATATCGTAACTATACGGAATTATGAATTGAAATTAAAAAAGTTATTTTTTTCTTTTTCACTTCAGGGATTAGTGGAACAACAGGCGTTCAACATGATTGCTGACAGAGATTATGCACCTTTGAGTACAGCATGTGTGCGATCACTGACAGATAAACTTTATGAAAAACGCAAAGCAGCTGCAATGGAAATTGAGAAGTATGAAAGTTATTCCATGGTTTGATCGTAGTTCGTACTTCTGATGGAATTCAGAAAGCACACACTGATGAATCCATATGAGAATTTGTCGAAGTGATTGAGCCTGATGTTAGTAGCTATGTTCCAAAAATCTATTTACTGTGTGTCTTACAAGAATTGAATGGGAGGTTTTCCAATCCCATGGTGCAAAAGTTAAATTGAGTGGACAACCAGGCTTCCATATTCAAGTGGGAAATTTTCTTAGCGACAGTAAAAATTGTGCAATAGGATTATTATCGAATATTCTTTTTCAACCTTTGCATAAAAAAAAAACTTTATGATTAGAATATCAAGTTTAGATGTTTATTTTTCAACTCGTGAATATCAATTAAGCACAGTCATCTCACTCCGACAATTTCTTGTTCTACGTTGAGTCGAAGCTGAAGGTCAATACAATTTATTCACAATGTTTCAAATTATTCTGGTGGTCAGCTCTAAGATTTCAGTTGAATTAGTAGTTCTACAACTAAAGTTCGGACAATATGCATTTATTCTTATGTCTCATGCTTTTTTTTTATGGAATTACAGGATGGTGAAGGAATTTGCGGGAAGAAACGATGTTGTGCAAATAAAAAGATTACTTAAGGTATTAGGTCAAGATTACACTACATCTCAAAACTCGCATGCGAGAAAAGGTGGTCTGATTGGATTAGCTGCAATTGCTGTAGGTCTCGGAAAAGACACTGGTCAATATACGGAAGAACTTATTCGACCAATATTAGCATGCTTTTGTGATCCAGATGGGACTGTTCGATATGCTGCTTGTGAAAGTCTGTATAATGTAGTGAAAATCGCAAGGAGTGCAGTATTACCTCTATTCACAGATATTTTTGGAGCCCTTAGCAAACTAGCGTGTGATCCCGAACAAAGTGTAAAGAACGCCACTGAATATCTTGATAGACTGATGAAAGATATCGTGACTGAGAGTGGGATGTTCGACCTGGTTGGCTTTATGCCTGTATTGAGAGAAAGAATTTACACAAAGAGTAATTTCGGTAGACAATTTGTGATATCTTGGGTGTCCGTCCTGGATGCGGTACCAGATATGGATTTCGTTGTTGTTTTGCCTGAAATTTTGGATGGTCTATTCAAAATATTAGAGGATCCTACACCCGAAATAAAAAAAATTACTGACACTGTTCTCGGCGAGTTCTTACGGAGTATCAAGTCTAATCAGTCACGAGTTGACTTCGCAGGGATGATCAATAATCTTATAATTCATGCTCAGAGTTCGGACGAACTGTTGCAGTTAACGGCAATCACTTGGATACGAGAGTTTATTCTATTATCAGGTCCAACGATGTTACCATATGCATCTGGAATATTATCAGCGATTTTACCATGTCTCACATACGATGGGGATAATCGACGAAATATCAAAGATACAGCAACACATGTGAATTTACTTCTGATGGATCTTATTACTACAGAAGAGTTATTGGGTACTGCACAAATAGCGCATATTGATGTTGCGTCACAAGACAATTCAGAAAGTGTCAAAACTGTAGATGAAATATCTGTACCACCTGTTCTTGATCTTGCGAGTGTTGTTGAAGTTCTCACAAAGCACTTGAAGCAAACATCGGTACAAACTAAAGTAGCGGTTCTCAAATGGATTCACCGATTATTCATCAATATTCCAAGTAAAATGTACAATCACATTGAAAATCTATTCCCAGTTCTAATGCGTACGCTCGGTGATACGTCTGATGAAGTTGTACAGCAGAACCTGGTTGTCATAACAGAAATAATTGGTCCAAAAGCGGTATCATCCGAACAGGAATCACCGCGTAATAAACAATCCATTCCCAACTCTGCTCCTGTACGTAATAAATATTTCACCAAATTCAATGTGAATTTGCTTCGATTATTCTCGACAGATAGACATTTATTGGAAGAGAGAGGTGCCTTCATTATCCGCGAATTGTGTGTGCTATTAAGCGCAGAAGATATTTACAAAATGTTAGCTGAAATATTATTAGACGAACAAAATTTACGCTTTGCTTGTATAATGATACAGACACTCAATGTTATATTGCTCACGAGCTCAGAGTTGTTTGAACTACGTAATAAATTGAAGGATTTGAAATCTGAGGTAATCGAAAAATTGCTAATTTATTATTAATTTTAAATTTACATTGCATACTTCCATAACCAATCTCTTATTGGTCTTTTACAGGAGAGCCGACAATTATTTATATGCCTATATGAATCCTGGTGTCACAATCCAGTTGCAACAGTGTCACTCTGCTTACTCGCTCAGAAATATACCCACGCATGCGATCTCGTTAGATCATTGTATCCTTTTCTTCTATTACAATCAAATTCGATTGATCAAATAGTACGAGATATTTCTTGACTACCTACTTTATTTATTGTCAAAAAATCAGCGCCAACATCGAAGTGACAGTAGAATTCCTCACTGAGATCGACAAATTAGTTCAACTTATTGAGTCACCGATTTTCACTTGTGAGTATGGAACAATGAGACTGCATTGCTCACTATTTCTAATTCGTTGTCGTCAATCACTTGACAATTTTCAGATCTTCGGTTGGAATTACTCGAACGTGAAAGGAATGAAGCCCTCGTGCGAACTCTGTACGGACTCTTGATGATACTACCACAAAGTGAAGCATTCGCAACATTACATCGGCGATTGACTGCGATACCACCGGCAAGTTCAACGATCGCTATCAGTAAAGATGACAAAAAAATTCAGAAAAACAATCAAAACAACCGGAACAATGGTGATATCGACTTTTTACGACTTCTGCAACACTTTGAGACAGTGCAAGAAAATCATAAAGAACAGAAACATCGTCATCGTCTTAGTATACTCGTTGAACGTGACACTATGACGAGTCAAGGGTTTGACGCAACATGATCGCATCCTCAATGAAAATTTATATTACGTTAATACATACTTTTGTTTAGACTGACGAGTTTCGTCTTCGTCTGTGTCATTATCCGTCATATTTGATACTGAATCATGAAGTTCAAGAGCATCATTGTAGTTAGGACTAAGACTATCACTTTCATTTGATAAGCAATTGAATAATTTATCATTTTCATATAGTATTAATGCTATTTCTTCTTGTGTATCGCAAATGTTCTTCCATATTCTTGTGCGTTCTTTATGATTGATGCCTGGCAATTCCGACATATGAGTTGCCATTTGATTCGTTGGTAATCTGTCAAGTAGAGCTGATAATTCTTCGTAATGTTCAGCACTTTCACGTGATATTCTATATGAGAATGATTCCAATGAGCGCTCATAGATATCCATATCCTTGTCTAAAATTTGACTTTGTAGATAAATTGTTTGTACCATTTTATACCAATCAGCCAATGATTCGGAGCGTTGGATAATCGCTGGTATACATTCATTTTCAAGAAGCATTTTGAGTCTACGTCCAGTCTCGGTGACTTTGATTCGTTCCAACACATGAAACTGTTCATCATTGTAAGTTAATGTGCGGGTTGCACGGTCTCGCAGTAAATGCTGCCAACCATCGCGTAATCGGTCAACCAATGTGGCAGCTCTTTGATTTGCTTTAGTTTTCCATGGACATGTCAACTGACGAGTGGCACTTTCCCATTCAGCGCGTAATATTTCGTCTTTGACATTTCTCTGATATAGCTGCGTAATTGCAGGAGCAAGTTCCGAAAACAATTGTTTACTAATTGTTTGCAATTCATTGCGCCATACGTTAGTTTCATTGTCAATCTGCGAACGGGGTGTCGATGGAGGGTTTGGAAATGTTTCAAGTGCTTGACGACCTAGTGACTCGCAACGCTCTGTCGATACAACGATTTTCTCAATAGCTTTAGTTAATTCACGAAGCCGATCAGTTTTCGAAACCAACCTCGTCAGTTCTGATGAAAGGAGACAAATAAACGAATTGACTGAACTCTGTGACAATTTACTCGATAACGACAATCGTTCGATCGCTCGCTTGCACGAATGTCCCACGGAGCATGCCAATTTTGCTTGACTTGCGTCATTCTCAACTGAAACAAGATTCGCAAAAGTTGGGAAAATGATAGCGGTTTCCGATGGAGATTTAGATCTTTCTGCCAATGTAGGTAATGTTGATTCGTTTGCAGTGGGTAATATATTAGTTGCCGTATTAGTCACTGTTGAAGTTGATGAAGATGTAGCAACATTCATTGATGGTGGCGACGACCCTGCATAACCACCAATAACAGCTGCAACCACATTATTGTTATCTCGTGAATAGAGCGAGAGAGGGTTGTCTGGTGTTATTTTATTAGTAGGATAGCCTTTCGCAGGAGTGCTATCATCAATGAATTTCGTTAATAAAGTTTCACCGAACAATATAATTTGCGAATGTGGTAGAATATCTGTTTGTTCTTGAATATGTGCTCGAAGAGCTGGTAGTTTTTCATCAAGATGTAGATAGATATGTATGGATTGCATTGTGTGAAAATTGAAGATGTAAATGGGACGTCGACACAATATATCCGTGACTTGGGCGAAAAAACGTTCAAAGTTCCAAATACGTTGTCTATCCACTTCGAGTAAACCAGCTAGCAATGGTGTCACAATTTTTTTTAATCCATAACTGAGTCTGCAATTACGTGGCAGTTCTCTGCTCCAATCGATTGGACCATTTTCTGAAGTTTGTGTACCCGATATAACACCTGATGCTTTTTTCGTGGTAATGTAATACATAGTTTCTTTGTTGCGTCGTCCGCCAAAAGGTCGAAATGGTAAATTCCCAGTGGCTACGTGATAGAGCGTTACACCAATCGACCATAAGTCAACCGTCGCCCCGAAAGTTTTCCCGACTGGTTTTCGAAGTACAGCTCGTTCATACATATCTGGATGGAGATATTCTTCAGTACCATAAAGAGAAACGAACTGCTGATCTTCATGTAGCTCCCTTGCAGCTCCAAAATCCGTTAATTTATAAATTGTTGTACCATCATCAGCAATAAATTTCATAATATTACCCGGCTTCAAATCTCGGTGTACCAAATTATTGTCGCGCAAGTGTTTCATGCCAGCACAGAGATGTTCTGCTACAAGTAGGAATTCGCTTTCTGCTAGACCATATGTATTTTCGGGATCATCTAATATACTGAAAAGACTGCCACCAGTGCATAGTTCCATCACAATAACTTTACCACGACCATCCTGCTCTTCTTCAATTGCTAATAGCTTCACAATATTTTCATGCTTTACTTTTTTGAGGACTTGAAATTCTCTCATTTGTACATCCATTGGGCGCATGTGACTGAGCTGATTAAAAGTTTTAACAGCGACGGGTTCCCCATTATTTTTATCAACCCCTTGGAAAACTGCACCTGTTGCCCCTTTGCCAAGTACACTTGTCGTACACCATACATAATTCGCGGAGCCTCGCAAGTACGACATTGTCACCTGAAAATTTATCAACATGAGTGCAAATTATCAATGAAGAGTTGTTCACAGATACAATATGTTGAATATAGATGTAAATCATTCGATGTTAATTTAACCATTAAATGAAGGTGAACTCGAATAAATAAATGAAATCTTACAAGATAAAGAACAAATGTTCCTATTCAGCTGGAAATGTTTGTCCTGATACTTTCCATTCTACACCGATCCATAGCAACTTGATATCGTATAAAGTTACGTATCAATTGCATGAAGTTCATCGATTCATGAACATATCATTATTTGATCGGAAACATGATGGGTTATGAAAATATTGAATGAGAATCGTCGATATCTCACTCGCGAATTCCAATACTATATAGTTAAGATGGATGAGATAAACATTGTTGGCTTTGATTATGAGAAGTTCTACTTTGAAAATTTGTTTTTGGTGATTCGTGTGTTTGCAATTCATGCCAGTGAAACAGTCCGATCTTTATCACACCAAATTCCGTTCTCTTTAGTTAAGTGCACTTGTTGAATTTTCCTCTTACAATCGCTCCAATAATCACGTGTTTCATGACCACTGTAGCGTTTCGTGAAATTTAAATAGAAATTTCAGAATTTCAAGGAAATAATATCAACAAGAACATGATTAGGAACTTTGAGATCGAACGTGTTTAGCAGTTGCGAATAAATTAACATGTCGAACACGGAATCTGATAGAATATGGATCTGAAAATCGAGGTTGGATATATCATCTGCAAATTCTTGAAAAATCAATATATTGCTACATATTCAACCGGGAATTATTTCGCTAATAGTCAAAATTCTTTTCTGACAGTTTTTCATGAATGTCATTGATTCAATTGTGCGAAGACTGCCAATGAGCAGGACAAATGGTCTTCAGAACTAGAGTTTTCTCTACAGATATTTCATACATTACTTATAAATAGTGCAATAGACGAGTAAATACATGTAATGATGTTCCTCACCACAATGAGATAAGTAAACCATCAACCACACATAACCTATGGTAAACGTCAAATATCGAAGCCGTCCCCAAGCATATGAAAGTCAACTTCGAGTATCTCCCCTTCTTTCGAGCTTTGTCAGTACCTGATTGGATCAACCGTTCGTGCTATAGCTGAAATTGTAAACATTAACACCGAACCTTTATATATTCGAAAAAAGGGAGAGATATACGTCAGTGATCGCCACAATCGACTTTTCGTTTCTGACGACTGAACAATATACAAGGAAGTACACATATGATATCGCAGTTCAGGTCGAATTCGAATTGACTAGACTAATCATCTGAATAAATAAATCTCCTATTGCATGTGATTCGATTAAAAATAGAATTTTGAATCAACCGAATTTAATGGAACTTAACCTCCTTTCAAGAATCTAATCCAGAATTATCTGTGGGGAACCAGTAGCGACCCCAGAATATAAATGCTCTGTTAATAAAGAAAACAGTAATATTGAATATCACAAATATTCGTGTTGTATTACTATGAACTCAAACATTTTCGAAAAATGTCAGTTATTGCTATGAGTGTGTGGAAGAATTCATTTAGAGCTATATCCAAAGTGTGTAGAACATCGGCAATTCATTGTATTGCTTCAGAAAATGAAGCATTCTCAATGTTATATCATTCAAGATTTCTCTCAATGCATTATAAACCAAAAAGATATGAACTTGCCAATACAATCCGTAGTTTATGTTCCAAATCTGATGGGATGAAAGCCGATGAAGAGGTTTGTAATGTAGGAACTATTGGTCATGTCGATCATGGTAAAACTTCATTGACGGCGGCGATAACAAAAGTGATATCAGAAGAATTGAAAACTTGTAAATTCGTTTCTTTCGATGAAATTGATAAAGCACCAGAAGAGAAAGCACGTGGTATTACAATAAATATAGCGCATGTTGGATACTCCACGAAACTACGAAGGTATGCACATACAGATTGTCCTGGACACGCTGATTTTATCAAGAATATGATAAGCGGCGCATCTCAAATGGATGGAGCAATCCTTTTAGTTGCTGCTGATGATGGTACGATGCCACAAACGAGAGAACATTTGTTTTTGGCTAAACAGCTTGGAGTCGACCACATTGTAGTTTTCATCAATAAGGTGGGCTTAATGAATATTTTGATTGTAGTTCGTTATTTGAAGTCAATTTCCAGATTGAGAAGTGTTCACTCATTCAATAGTTTTCAGGCTGATCTAGCAGATGAAGATTTATTGGATCTAGTTGAGATTGAAGTAAGAGAATTACTCTCTGAATATGGATACGATGGTCTGACGACACCATGCGTACGTGGCTCTGCAGCCTTGGCATTGAAAGGTGATAAATCAGAGTATGGTGTACCATCGGTTATGCGATTATTGGATGCTATTGATACGCATATCCCGACACCAACGAGAGACTTCGACTCACCGTTTTTTTTGCCGATTGATAATTTCATGAGTATACCTGGTAGAGGGACTGTTGTCGTTGGTACACTGAAACGGGGGGTTATAACGAAAAATTCACCAGCAAATTTAATGGGATTTAATAGTAACATCCAGACAAGCGCATCCGATATACAGGTATTGATGTTCACGATTATGAATTGTGATTTTCCATGATTTCCTATCATACATATGAGAGAATCTATTGGATTTTGGATTTGACCGAAACTACCTCTTTTCTCAATTGGAAAGTAACGATAGGTTGATTGAAGAGTCCATTTCTCATTTTCTAGCGTTACGAGTTGACATTCGAGAATACAGTTTTTAATCTTGCAATCACTAGACATGATACTGTTTTCCTTCGATGGTACATGATATTCACTTCACAGGAAAGGTTTTTTTCTGTCGTACCTTCGATACGAAATTCATTCGTAAAACAATGAAAAAAACCACATGCTTTGAACGTTGAATTGGATCAATAATGTATATGAGGAAATACTTTTTTCGTCTGTACTTCATAATTGTGATTTCTAGATTTTCCGGAAAAGTGTTCCTCGAGCTATTGCGGGTGAGAACATTGGTGTTTTGTTGAGAGGAATCAAAAATCAACAAGTGACCAGAGGTATGATATTGTGCGCGAGAAATTCAGTAGAGCTAACGAATCATTTCGAAGCACAAATTTATTTAATGGCCACTTCTGAGGGTGGTCGACATCGACCGCTCCCGGTAATTCATGTTACTTTACAATCTGTTTTTAATTATTATCGCAGTATTCAGTCGGGATATTCATAGTTACTGGCTTTTTTCAGGCAAATGGGCATTGCTCACCAATTTACAGTAATACATGGTCTGTACAATGTCGTTTTGACCTCATGCTAACCGACGGTTCTAATATGCTGATGCCCGGAGAGCAGTGTTTGACAAAATTAACACTTATCAGATCCATGCCACTGATTGTCGGACAAACTTTTACTGTCCGTGAAGGACGGAATACAGTTGCCACTGGGATTATTGTTCGAATTTTGAAACCATTAGTTGTGAACAGAGCAAAAATGAATTTGCTGGTTATACCTGGATTAAAAAAATGAAGGAAATGAGTGGTTCAAAATAAACAATGTGTAAATAATCAAAAATTATTTGTTTTGTAAAGATTACAATAATTACGACAATTTCTAGGTAATATACTTTTTATTAAAGAGAACGCGTAACGTATCCACATATGTACTGTCGACTATCGTGTTTTTCATCGTCTGTCTTCAAAACGCATTCGCACAGTGAATGGGTTCTTCGGTTTTTTTTTACTTCAGTATAACAATTTTTTGAAGACTGACTATGTTGTTTTCAATGACGCGCGTTCATCGTTATGATCGTTCATAATCCAATGTTGTAATCGAATTCAACATCAAACGTGCAACTCGATTTTGGCGTTATTCATAAACAACAATGTTCCGTTTTAACTATTTATTGACACCTATGTGAAACTTGTAGGCGCGCTCGATGATTCTGAATTTATTGAGCGTACGAAGCAATGAAGTCTGTGACAATTTTCTTCATTTTCGCGTCAGATGCTTCGCTGATGATATTCTCCTTGGCAATGGTGGCAATAACGTCTGAATGCGATGACTTGACGTGGGCGAGGAATTCTTTTTCAAAGGAAGTAATTTTGGCTGGATCCATTTTGTCGAGGTATCCTCGGACACCACAGTAGATTACAGCAACTTGCTCCTCAATAGCCATAGGAACTGAAAAAAAGTTGATACTCATTTCATTATCAATAACATGAAAAATTAGAATTTGTTCGGTATAAGTGGAAGCAATGTAGGAATAAATTCTGCGTATAATTTTTATGACAATATTAAAGTGTCAGGGTGCAAAATTGAAACTTGATAGGTTTACCATATTGCCCTTGTTTGAGAAGCTCGGTAAGTCGAACACCGCGGTTGAGGAGTTGTTGGGTGGCAGCATCTAAATCAGAACCGAATTGGGCGAAAGCAGCGACTTCACGATATTGGGCCAATTCGAGTTTCATGGAGCCAGCGACTTGTTTCATGGCTTTGGTCTGAGCAGCCGATCCGACACGGGATACGGAAAGACCGACGTTGATGGCAGGTCGGATACCCTTGTAGAACAATTCAGTTTCCAAGAAGATTTGTCCGTCAGTAATAGAAATTACATTGGTGGGAATGTAAGCTGAGACATCACCGGCTTGGGTTTCGATGATGGGTAAGGCAGTGAGGGAGCCACCTCCCAAGGTCTCGTTCATTTTTGCTGCTCTCTCCAGAAGACGTGAGTGAAGATAGAATACATCTCCAGGATAAGCTTCACGTCCTGGTGGTCGTCTGAGCAACAGTGACATTTGACGGTATGCGACGGCTTGTTTGGACAAGTCATCGTAGATGATGAGCGCGTGTTTGCCATTGTCTCTGAAAAATTCACCCATGGCGCATCCTGAGTATGGTGCGAGATATTGAAGTGGTGCGGCATCGGAAGCAGTAGCAGAAACAATGATGGTGTAGTTGATTGCACCACTGTCTGTCAATCGCTTCACAATCTGAGCAACAGTAGATCGTTTCTGACCAATGGCGACATAAATACAATAAAGCTTCTTTTTTTCTTCACTACCATCATTGAAACGTTTTTGGTTGATGATTGTGTCAATAGCCAGTGCAGTTTTACCCGTTTGTCTGTCACCAATGATCAACTCACGTTGGCCACGACCAATTGGTACAAGCGAGTCTACAGCTTTGATACCAGTCTGCATGGGCTCTCTAACCGACTCTCTATAATCGTAGTGAAAATTGAATGAATCACTTAGAATATTGAATTTATATTGCATTGATGACTAAGTTGGACCACTATAACGACCTCAAACTGTTACAAACCTCGGAATAATGCCGGGCGCTTTGGTACCAATACGGAATCTCAATTTATTGCCAAGTGGACCTTTACCATCAATAGGATTACCCAAAGCATCCACAACACGCCCCAATAGTTGTTCACCGACGGGGACATCCACGATGGCACCGGTACGTTTGACAACATCACCCTCCATAATGTGCCTATCATTACCGAATACGACAACACCAACGTTATCAGGCTCCAAGTTCAGAGCCATGCCTTTCAAACCTGAACTGAATTCCACCATCTCATCGGCCTGAATGTTTTTTAGCCCATAGACGCGGGCAATACCATCACCAATACTCAGTACACGACCAGTTTCCTCGAGATTAGCCTAAAAATTATCAAAATTTTTATCATTCCATCCAAATTTCTTTGAAAATGCATCTTTTACTGTTCAGATTCTTAGTGGAGAATACTGTCAATTCCTAATTCTCTTCTTGATGTATTGTTGATCATGATTTCCTCCCATAAGTATCATAAGCGTTGTAGATTGATAGTGCCGAAACAATTAGGGACAGATAGGAAAAATTCACTCGTTTCTTTCAAAATACGCGATCTGGGATGAATTATGAGAATTGAAGTGAGTAGTTGATTACGATGCGTGCAAGTTCAGTCTTTCATTTCAATTCTCATCCTGAAATTTGTTGACGATGGGAAGAGTTCCCGGTTGATGATGCAATAGATCTATAAGAATCTATATATCTTCTGATGAATGAAAATCACAAATTTCTTGCTGGATGGGGACAGAATCTATTTTCGACGTTTAAACAGAATTCGTATCCATCTCGTGATGTATAATTGTGATCACATATAATTTGTAGTGAAATCATAGGGAATTATTTTGGATCATGAATTTGCATCATCATCTTAGAGAAGACTAGTTAATGATGAAAACTGAGAACACAAACCTTAGGTGCGGCACCCAATATACGTTCCTCCAAAATTGCTGAAATCTCCGCAGATCGCCGACTGCATGAAACATGATATTTACGAGCAAGTGCACTCGCTGGCCAGTGAACCTGAAACGATGAAGCACAATGTAAGATAAGTTGGAACCAAATATTAATTAAGTGAAGATCGAAAGAGTTCATATACATGGTGCAGATTACATAACGTGTGCCACTCTTTATATAATACTACTGAACGGAATATACTTGTGGAAATGATATTCAGATTTTTCTATAATATTCAATATCAATTATCTGCATAGAAGGACAATAAATGTAGTTAGCAAATCCCATCAAAACTTTAATGACAAACGTGTTACTCAATAAGAGTGTGGTGATAAATGATAGGCGAGAAAAATGTCGGCGCCCAATAGGAAACTTACTGCCCACACTATGACACAATATTCAATCTTCACTGAATTAATTACATCACATTGGAATTACTTACCTGTACAGTAGCGTTTGGCAGTTGTTTTGCCACATTGGCGGCCAAGCGAAGGGATAAAAGGGCCATGATTGTATATTAAATGCCCGTCGATCGGACTGCGGATTTTCAATTCGACAAAACACCAAGTAAAATCAGCAGCAGACAGGCGGAAGAATATCACCCCCTTGTTCTCCCTTCCAGCGCTACAATTCAGCCTGTAGCGACGTGCGCAGATCGAGCACTTATGTACAGAAATGGTCCACCAATTAGCTTATGCGCACAGGAAGTAGATGGCAATGAAAACGTACGATGAATTGATTTTATATTATAGGATTTTGTCAATGAGATAGATTGATTTCTGCTTTTGTCGAAGAATGAAAGGTATGAGAAGTCATCATATACTTATGAAAACTGATGTTCGAAGTAACTTGGTAGCCACATATTTATCGGTTGTAGAATGCAAAAATTCTCAATTCAAATTCTGTTAGTTGTTGCTACGAACTACGAAACCGCATCTAGGTTGCGTTGAGTACTCCCAGAGGGAGGCATATACTTAAGTCCTCATATGATCGTCATCAGCGATGTCAGATCGTCCTTATAAAGCACTGAACTTTTAGAGACTATAGATTAATATACTATATATAGTAGTATGTATATATAGTTACTGCCAAATACTACAATTCAGCGCTATGGAGATTGTATAGTCTCCATAATCGTCACTATGGAGCAGAAGTTCTAGTAATCATCTACTTACTGTGAATACAAATCCGCAAAAACAAGGCGAAAAATACAAAAACACAGCATTCTGAAGAAGGAAACGCTTCATAGGAACCGCGCAATAACTGTAGAGGCAGCACATCTGTCCGAAGTGGTGCGCCCTAGTGTTCAATGAAAGCAAAAAGCGTAAGAAAAGTACAACGGTGGCATATGTATTTTCAAATTAAAATGGAAAGAATAATAAAATATGGTTTCCAACCAATACATTAAATATGTATTCAGGGTCAGAACAATATTAAAAAAAAATATATTGAATTATAATTGTGGATTTCATCTTGTCCTCTAAGTTCACTATTCATTATTTTCACAACTTGATCATATTTTAATATTCTGTCACTGATTTTCCCTGTCTGAATAGGGGTTTTTGAATATTTATGATAGCAAATATGACAAAAACAATTTCATCAACATTAGGCAAAAGTGACATTGGTACTTTGGAGAGAATATTGAAGCCTTTTATTCTTTGATTGACCCTTCCAATGTGTATTCTCACAGAAGCAATATTGTAAGTCTCATCAACTCCCTCAGATGTGCATTGATTTTGTTCGCAAAACAGAAGCATAATAAAAATTGCATTTTTCTCTTGAACCTTTGTTTGTATTTGCGGGAAGCCTTTATCTGCTAGCACATCACCAGATTCAATCAGCTCTACCATACCACAATCATTTGTAATACAACAATCATCAGCACTTGGAGTGCATCCTACTGAAAACTTAATTGTGTAATGATGTTTATTATCTGAATACATTAAGGCTCGATGTTTTATTGCTGAGGGAACTTCTGTGTTTCTTCTGGTGCAGTCAATAATAACACGAGTGTCCGGATAATGTAGCCTGAATGATTCTGGTAAAACACGAAAGAAAACAATAAGATTCCACTGGTATATCAATGCACTACTTATGACGAGATTTTTCTGCACATCCTTCGATGTAACAAATGCTTACTGAATGAGATATTTCGAATAACTGTTCAATATTTATTCAAGTAACATTAACTAGCTTCAAAATAACGTGTGTATAGGTTTTACTTTTTCAGACGTTTTTTGTACATTTCTGTCACTATAGTTGGCGTGACAGTCTAGTCGCTCGGTTCCTATACACGAACGCACATGATTTATATCGGTTCGTATTATATTCCTGTGTGAAGAATACATCATTGATGTTTCAGAAGTGCAAGTTTGAAAAGTTACTGTGTAAGATTGATGGTTTGCGTTTTCCGAGCTTCAAATCGGCGTACGCATGCTATTCATACATTTTTGATGACTGTCATTTCGTTTACAGGCTAAAAAGTTATGTTATTATTCTGCCCCACTTGTGGCAATGCACTTCGTGTGGTAGAAGGAACTGCGGGTTTACGATTTTCATGCATTAGTTGTCCATATATCTTCAATATAACCCGGAAAATAAGTACAAGGAGTTATCCAAAGTTGAAGGAAGTGGATGATGTTCTAGGTGGTTCAGAAGCTTGGAAAAACGTCGATTCGACTGAGGAGCCCTGTCCTAAGTGCTCACATAAACGTGCTTACTACATGCAAGTTCAAACTAGATCTGCTGATGAGCCTATGACAACGTTTTACAAATGCTGCAGTCCACAGTGCGGTCACAATTGGCGAGAGTAGAGGTTAGAGATAGTTTATATGTTGAACATATCAGGTTTCCTCAATTAACGAGGAACATACAAATGATTTAATGAGTCGGATACTTGCATCATCTAGCCAACAAGACTTCGCGATTGTTCGAAAGACGAATCTGGTTGAATTCCATTGATTGTCTTCAACTTCCCCGATTTATCGCCTATCACTTTCCTCTCTCATTCTTTAATCCTATGATGTGACGGAGTAGAGATGTATGTATGATGTTTGCATTTTTTTTTGGGAAGGTCCCCATTTTATTTCTCATACACAACCGTAGGAAATTCCTCCGGACTCGTAGGAAAAAATTGTACTCCATCAGATGCTTCATGCAATGTTTATGTATGGATTAAATTGACTACAGCTTCCTCTTGAATCCACAATAGTTATCTGTGTCACGTTGATGTAATCTCTGGATGAATACAAGAATTCATTTGAATAGTGTTATGGTTTTCATGGAAAATGCTATTAATTTTTTATACTTTCGCAGTCTTATTGGAATTTTGGAACAATACGACACATCATGGATGTGAACTTCCCAGCACCTTTGGCAGTAACTTGTAATGAAGTTTCAGAAGTGATGCAAAATTTACCTCTCGACGACAAGCATTGGTACCTTGGTGGCACTAGAAGTTTAGCAGCTGCCGTGAATTTACTGAGAAACGGTGAAGTTATTGCTTTGCCGACTGACACAATATATGGTTTTGCCGGAGTAGCTCAAAACACGAAAAGTATAGAAAAATTATATGAGCTCAAAGGACGTGACAGAAGCAAACCGTTCGCTATTTGTCTAAGTAGCATACGGGAAATCAAATACTGGGCTGACATTGTTGATATACCTCCCAAACTTATTACTTCGTTGTTACCTGGTCCTGTTACAATAGTTCTGAAACGTAAGCCTATTCTCAATCCATCCCTTAATCCCGGTTTCGAAAGTGTTGGTATTCGAGTTCCAGTATCAAAACTTGTTAGAACTCTAGTAAAAAGATTGAATGAGCCAATCGCACTCACTAGTGCGAATTCAAGCAATGAACCGAGTAGTCTTGAACCTGGAGAATTTTCACATCTATGGCCAAAATTGGGTGGTATTTTCTACGAAAGTCCAAATAAAAAGATGCTCATTGAAGAAAGGAGGGTGGGTTCAACTATTGTAGATTTGGTGACGCCACATAAATACAAAATTATCAGACATGGAATAGATGTAAAGAACACTGTAATGAAGTTACAACGTCATGGATTACAAGAATGTGACCCGGAGCAAACATAATGATATTATATGATATAGGCTTAACTTTGTCATATATTACAACTCCTCCACTGTGAGGATGTTGTCATTAACTGTAATTGTTAAGTGTTAGTATCATAATTATTGTTAACACATTTTTACAAATAAATGAGTTGTATCAACCGATTTCGTTGATTTTTTTTTGGAAGAAACGTTAAAAAAACTCAGGAATATTTGAAATCATAAGGCATGAAGCCTGATCTGAAGCATGTCGGTATAAACTACGACGTCAATGAATAACTTAACTTAACCAACCCTTTCATCTAGAAAGATTTCGTATGTGAAGGAAATCATTAGTTTTCGTACAGTGAAAGATAATGTCAGCTTATGCAGGACAAAAAACAATTCTGGTATCAGTTGGTGTTACCTTGAGATTGGTAGAAACGCGCTTTGACGTAGTGTTGAGGGACGTAGAGCGGGAATATTTGAAATCATTATTCAGTCGTAATCCCCATAGCCACTGTCAGTCGCCAATCGTGATAAAGGCATCGAAGAATGCAAGACATTGGGTTGGTCAAGAGTATAAAATTAACACGACCTTTTTCCGCCATTCAGCTGCTTGGCATGGCTGAACGGTTGGCGGCCTAAACGTGGGATGTCCTTACCCCGCCTACAGTACCGCGCGCGCCCGAAGCACGCATAAACGACGTGTATGAGTGTATCGGGACGCCGCACGGGGCCGAGAAAACCGAAACCGATAAGAGAAGTACGTTGACCGTGCGCGGCGCTATGGAGGGGGGTCAAAAAATCTCACGTCTCGGCAGCACTGTCGCGGCCGTCGATAGCAAGGAAGCTCTCTGTATGATTCAGTCTCATAACGTTACTATAGCGAATAATTCCCGAGCAGTTCATAAATTGCGTGCGGCATGCAATGATTACATTATATATAGATACGATACACACGAGTTTTTAACACATAAGTCACATATAAACAATATTTCCCGTAATTCGATCACTATGTGACAATTATTTGGTATGTAAATTTGTCTCATTCATTGGCATTCGCAATATTATTGATAGTTTCATAATATGTGTCATTTCATTTTGCAGAATGAGTGCATTCAATCGAATCTGGAAGTATATTGTGACCGATGAAAGCGGTGCACACTCCAGGGTGGGGTCTCCGACACTCGGAAATTATCGTGGAACGTAACAATTAATTGGAATTAATAGTGACCGTTACACGAAGGACACAGAGGATGGCTCGTTTAATGTCACCGAGTCAACAAAAGTTGGCAGAAAAATTGATAATTTTGAATGACAGAGGGATTGGCATGCTGACGCGTATATACAATATCAAGAAGGCTTGCGGTGATGCCAAGTCGAAACCAGCTTTTCTCTCAGATAAAACTTTGGAGTCATCGATAAAATCAATCGTTCGGAAATTTCCCAATGTTGATGTTAAAGGGCTCCAAACGATCACAAACTTACGGAATGAAATTATTAAATCACTGTCATTGTACTACTACACATTTGTTGATTTATTAGATTTCAAGGATAATGTCTGTGAATTATTGACAACCATGGATGCATGTGGTGTACATATGGATATTACAATTAATTTCGATCTTACTAAAGCATATCTAGACCTAGTTGTAACTTACGTTACTCTCATGATACTTTTGTCAAAAGTGGAAGATCGCAAAGCTGTATTGGGTTTATTCAATGCAGCTCATGAAATGGTACACTCACAATCTGATCATAGCTTTCCACGATTGGGTCAAATGATAATGGATTACGACATGCCATTGAAGAAATTGTCTGAAGAATTTGTTCCACATACGAAATTGCTCCGTAATGCATTGACATCGTTGTCTATAATATATCCAAGTAGGAACTCTTCAGCAGATACTTGGAGAGCTGATCAAAAATTGAGTCTCATCGGTAGCCCAGGACAGATATTGAAAGCCGCGGCGACTGATACAATGTCATGTGAGACATTGAGCTTAAACAAAATAGAACGCTGGATTATTCTTGGCTTCACATTGTGTCATTCATTTTTGAATCAAGAACAGCCGAATAAATTGTGGATCAGTGCATTGGAATCTGGATGGGTATTGACATTGTTTCGCGACGAGATAATATATATTCATCAGTATATCCAATCATTTTTTGAAACTATCAAAGGATATGGTAAGAGAGTATCTGAAGTGAAGGAATGTTACACTCACGCGATACAAAAAGCTGGATACAGACATAGAGAAAGGCGAAAATTCCTTAGAACTGCGCTGAAGGAGCTAGGGTTAATTTTGACTGATCAACCAGGTTTACTGGGACCAAAGGCATTACTCGTATTTATGGGGTTATCACATGCAAGAGATGAAATATTATGGCTTCTGAGACATGGCGAGAATCCACCCAATCAAGGAAAAGCTAAAGGTCGTGGCAGTGAAGATTTAGTTGATCGCCAACTCCCTGAACTTTTGTTCCATTGCGAAGAGTTACGTGCGCTTATACGAAAATATTCTCAAGTTCTGCAACGTTATTATGTGCAATTCTTGGGCGGTTTTGACGCACCTGCACTTCATCAATTGATACAAAATTTATCAGTTTGTCCGGAAGACGAGGGCGCCATATTAAGTGATTTATGTTCGACAATGGCGAGTGTTACGATAAAACAAGTGGAAGACAATGAGATTTTCGATTTCAGACCGTTAAGGATCGATTGGATAAGATTACAAGCATACATGTCAATCTCAAAATGTAATATGAGTTTGATAGATAATCGGGAACTCGCATCTTTCATGGATACAGTTGTATTCCACACAAAAATGGTTGACAATCTCGATGAAATGCTTGTTGAAACATCGGATTTGTCCATATTTTGTTTTTATAGTAAAATATTTGAGGACCAATTTCATATGTGTCTGGAGTTCCCAGCTCAAAACCGTTATATTGTCGCTTTTCCACTTATATGTAGTCACTTTCAAAGCTGTACGCATGAATTATGTCCGGAAGAACGACATCACATTCGGGAGAGAAGTCTTTCGGTGGTTAATATGTTTCTCGATGAAATGGCAAAGGAAGCCAAAAACATCATAACAACTATTTGCGATGAGCAATGCAATATGAGCGACAAGTTATTGCCGAAACATTGTGCACAATTGATATCACAAGTGGTTAATCGTAAAAAGAAAGACAAGAATAAAAAAAATTTTTACGAAATCCACAAACCGGGTGTTGAAAGTTATCGTAAAACACGTGAAGAATTAACAACAATGGACAAGTTGCATATGGCTTTGACAGAATTATGTTACGCAATAAATTACTGTCCAACAATCAATGTTTGGGAATATACTTTTGCACCACGTGAATATCTCAATCAACATCTTGAGACTAGATTTTCACGTGCATTAGTTGGGATGGTGATGTTCAACGCCGAAGCGAATGAGATCGCGAAACCTTCCGAATTATTTGTCAGTGTTAAAGCGTATATGAATGTGTTGCAAACAGTTGAAAATTATGTGCACATTGATATAACAAGAGTGTTCAACAACGCCCTTTTGCAACAAACTCAAGCACTGGATAGTCATGGTGACAAAACAATTGCAGCACTTTATACACAGTGGTATTCTGAAGTTTTATTGAGACGAGTTAGCGCTGGTAACATTTGTTACTCGCCAAATCAACGAGCATTTGTGAGTTTATCCGTTGAAGGAGCTATCCCATTCAATGCAGAAGAATTTTCTGATATCAACGAGCTTCGTGCGTTAGCTGAACTGATTGGGCCTTATGGCATGAAAATGCTTAATGAAACTCTCATGTGGCATATTTCAAGTCAAGTACAAGAACTGAAGAAACTGGTTGGAAGCAATAAAGACATTCTTGTTGCGCTGCGCACAAACTTTGATAAACCCGAAGTTATGAAAGAACAATTCAAAAAATTACAACACGTTGATAATGTTCTCCAACGCGTTACAATAATTGGCGTTATACTAAGTTTCCGTCAATTGGCTCAATCAGCATTGGTAGATGTTTTAGAAGAACGTATACCATTTCTTTTGAGTTCGATATTAGATTTCCGACATCATTTACCCTCCGGTGATCCTATGCGTGTTGTGTCAGAGATGACATCAGCTGCGGGGTTGACATGCAAAGTCGATCCATCGCTGACAGCTGCGTTAAAAACTCAAAAAGCTGAAGTGGACGAAGATGAACATTTGTTGGTATGCTTACTGATGGTCTTCGTCGCCGTATCAATTCCAAAATTATCACGAAATGAAAATTCTTTCTATCGCGCTTCATTGGAAGGTCATTCGAATAATATACATTGCATGGCTACCGCAATAAATAACATATTTGGGGCATTATTCACGATTTGTGGTCAGAATGACATTGAGGATAGGATGAAAGAATTTCTGGCATTGGCATCGTCAAGTTTGTTGCGACTTGGTCAAGAAGTTGATAAAGAGGCTACGAGGAATAGAGAATCTATTTATCTTTTGCTCGATCAAATCGTTCAGGAATCACCATTTTTGACAATGGATCTTCTGGAGAGTTGCTTTCCTTATGCACTCATACGTAATGCTTACCATGATGTATACAAATTGGAACATAATCAAACATAATGTGTGTAACTTAAGCGTGAGCAATTATAATCAATAAGCTTCGGTGACAGTTCTCATCTACACAATGAATGGATGAGAGAAGAGGAATTAATGGGATCATTAGGAACTCAAGATAATGATGATGTGAAATAGCAAAAAAAGATAAGGTTAATGAAATATCGTACTCACACTTTGTGAAAGTTCAGTATCTTTTTCTAATGGTTTGAGAAGATTCCAGAGTAGCCGTCGTTTATCATCAATCAATCCTGCATTTGTATTGCGTATACTCTACGAACCTGAATCATGAAATGCTCGACAGATAATATGCAAAAAAGGGTTTTGATCATTTTGCATTTTTCAAATAGTTAGGAGGGAACATCTTTCTCTCTCGAATTTGCTTATAACTATTATTCGAGAAATTATACAGCGAAATATCATTTTAATATTCTGTATAGTTGCTAAGTTATACCATACCAACCAACGTTGTAATGATTTTCGACCTCATTGAATGATAATCGTGACATACGAAATGTACAACTTGAAACTTCATTTACTTCTCCATTGTATTTATTTATTCACATTAACATAGCAGAAGTAAGATTTACAATCATATGTATATCATAGAAAATACATATTCTAATTACATTACAGAAAAAAGACAAAAATGTGTTACGTTGAGGCAGTTGATGAGTATTTTGCTTAATAAATATACTCTTCAAATTAAATATATATCCAAATATATTCACTTGACACTGATAAATAATGATATCGAGACAATGAAAATAATAAGATTCGGAGTAGCACAGAAAAATATGAGTGTGTATTTGATTAGTGGTATTTTATGATATTCAAGCAACTATTTGCCTTTCACAAGTTTTCTGTTTTTTCTTCAAACTTACAGATACATACGATTATCCTTCTGTTTTTTGTTCTCCAATGAAAGATAAATTGGATTTCATCTCGGTTGCATGGTCTCAATAGATATTACCACGTTTTTTATTTTTTTTTTGGTTGATAGAAAAAATATAATTTGTAATTTATTCTTAACTCCACTTTCCGACATTATATACAAGTGATAGATAGTACGGCGCGTTGCAATAAACATGAAAAAAGGCCGAATGTGCGATAATGATTATTATACGGAAAAGTCATGGCGCGATCACATATTTTGAGGCGAGAAAAAAATCAAACAGTCACGTTCAATTCACATTTTTAATATTCACGAGCTATGCTTCCTATCTGTATGTCTTTCAGTATCTCCGATGAAAGTCTGCTCTATAATTTAGGTGTTCGAATGATACAAAATGTATTCTCCATCAACAAAATAAAAAAGCTTGAAAATATGAATTTTCGAGGATTCTGATATTCACAATTTCTGTTATAACGTTTGTAAACCAAAAACAAAGAAGAAACAAATAGAAATAAAAAATTTGAATACAAAGTTGGAATGGAATATTTTCTTTACAGTCAAATATATTGTCTCTGCAAATTGTCGAATCCCCCATTTTATTCATGAAATGTTTGTGGCAGTGAACTTGGAAGTAATAACAAATTATAGAGATTTTCCTTACACTTTCCTTCCTTATTCCTTTTCCTCCGTGGATATTGATCTAGAGCAAGTCAAATTGATTGGCAGTGAGTAAGTTGAAAAGTTTAATCTTCTACTTGGTAATACTATGTGGTTGATGGTGCCATGGAAATAGCCAAAGTGGCATCAATTAATGTTGCATTTCAATAAGACGGTTGTTTCCTCCTCTTTACAGAGTATTCATGTTGAATTGTGCAAATAGTATCCGCGGCTTCCATTGCACTACGATATATTATTTTATCGTTCACATTACATAATGATACAGTTTAGAACGCAGATTGAATTTCTTCACCGATTAAATCACGCTTGAAACGTAGAGTATAATTATCACTTTAATATATTTTGTTCAACTGTTTAACTTCACATGTTACGAATTTACCACACACAATTTCGTTCGTTCTCATGACAATCGACTTTTTTCTTTCCTTCCTTTTATCACGCATCACTTATCTCTAGCAACACGCTTATCACCGAATCGATTACAAAATATAACTACTATAATTATCCCACTATAATACAGATTTGATATAAAAAACGAATATTTTATTTGCTTTATGATGTCTCCTTATATTCATAATCATTAATATGTATAATGTCAATCTATTTACATGGATATTGTTCAATTGCGTCACGTCCCCTGTGCATATGTATTACACATGTGTTCATGAAATATGAGTCTGTTGATTCTGTATTCTTACCACCGGTTTTTATTTTTTATTCATATTCTTTCCTCCCTACTCTTTCACAGTTCATATTAATTCACAACTTTATTCAATTTATCACGGCTCACATTAAAATCACATGGTGCATATATTGTACATTGTCATATAACTCATAAACATTGGTTTGTGGCAACTTTAATGCTCCATGATGCACCATGCATTATACATGTATTATATGCATACTGGTTCTTTTTTTGCTTCTTCGATTTCTTCGTCCTACATTTTTGCACCAATACGTGATGTTATTAGATTCTATTTTTCGCAAACTATTCGTCGTTTGGTGCGCATAGAAATTTGTCATGCATGTTTTCGATTGGTTAGTTCTCATTTTCACTATGCAATCTCGATCCTATTCATATGGCCCATCATTCACTTACAAAAATATTTAGGATGTATGAGAGACACATTAACTTGTAATATGAACTGAAAATAATCAGAATGATTGATTTATGAACAGGTTGATCATATTATTGAATTGCAATTACTCATTTACAGCAAAGGAAGTAACAAAAATGAAAAAGCAATGATAGTATATTGATCATTCCGCGCAGTGATACTCAGAGTAAAAAATTAGGGAAGTAACAATAGTTGTAATAATCGTTATTTACTTGTGCTGAAATAGAAAGGAGACACCTCAAGTCAGCCTTAGGTATGTTTCACATACATATATGTGAGCATAAACATGTGTGTATGCCTGTTGATCAGTTGTACGAGCCGGATCCTAGAGACATCAACTATATGAAAATCAATTTCTCATGTAGTTAGGTGAACGATAGTTCACCCAATTTTGCGGTTTGTCAAGATGTATATGCAAAGTATTTTCCCATCATAATTGGTTTTAGCTCCTCTGTTACTCGAGGTAGATTCTTGCACTGCTTGTTCCGATTCAAATTTTTGCAATAACAATTTTTTAAGATATGTAGATGACAATCCAGAACCAGAAACGAACGAAATCGTTTAGAGAATGAATCAGAATGATAATTAGTTGTATGGGGAACTCGCGTTTGAATTAACATATTTATGTACATAATCAGTGTGAACTTCATCTTGAAAATGAATGGACTGGAATTCTGCGTTTAGTTGCCGGTGTGTCACCATCGTTTGATCAATAGGGATCGATTCACTGGCGACATGTGTAACGGAGATATGATGTGATGGATTCTTCAACTTTACAATAGAATGGTTTTGATCCAATATGTTTCATAGATGAGCTTAGAAACCAATCTGAGTAGCGTTTGGTGTGGATAAGAACATATAAGTGTGGTTATTTCGCAATATTTTTTTCATTCTTAAGTGTTGTGAGAAAGAATAAATGAAAAGATACTTTGCAATAGTGTCCAAAATTAACTTTCATATTGTTGTTGTAACATTCATTCAGTGAGATCGGCTCACTATATGAATCAACGTGTTATCTCATCTAGAATTTATCGTTCGTTTGCTCGGTATCAATAAGATGTACTATGACAAATAATAAAAAAATGTAGAAATCTTATGAATAAATACTTCAATCATTGACAAAACAATAATGTATATATGAAACCGCAAATTAAAAAACCGCGATTTTCAATAGATTTAAATTCTTTGACAAATTTTGTCAATTATCCACGAATGGATTTTGGTTTGATTCACACTATATATACCGTCATTGGTAGAGCTTTTAAAGATAAATTTTGTGATATTATGAATACTGCAAATCAATTCAGCTTCTTATTCCATTGAGGGCGCAATCAATAATCAATCATTAATACATAATGTGCAGTATTAGTAACGATAATTGTAAATGATATCATATATATATACACAGTGCTGCAATAACCATCCTTAATAATGTTAGAGAGGTGTATCATTCCATGAGCTATTGTAAAATTGAATTATTCTTCATTGTTCAGTATGGATATTAGTTAAATTACCATGCGGTAATCATTGTTGCATATTTAGATAATTCTGCCGCAACATTTCTGAACTTGGTTTCTTTTACTTTTTGTTCGACAATAATTGGTATATAAAAATAATAGATCATCGGTAACTACTATACTACAATAGTTAAGAGATCAAAAAAATGATCTACGATCGTGTTTGGTAACGTCGACTCCTCTCCAAAAGTTCGGCATAAAACAGAACGGAATATAATTCTACAGCTGATTATTGCACGAAATATTCATGAGAAATTTCAACAATGACAACTCGGAAAGTAACTGATTATAATATCACTTATCATTAAATTTGGAACACATAGTGCATATTTGCGCAAACAAAAGTTCACGCAAATATTTCTGAGTGAAAAAATCGTTATGAATAACGCTTTCATATCTCTAAACATACATTCAACCATTCAAATTTGAACTTTTGGAGAACAGAAACTTCATTCAATCATCAATAAAATAATGTCATGACGATTAAGTGTGACGATATCAATTGATGACTGAAGTTTTTCTCAATCATACTAAAATATGATACTTTTCCGTAAAGTACTCTTTGTTCGCTATTTTTTAACACTGAAAACGACACTAACATAAATTACATATAATCGCATTAGAGTTTATACTATTCCACTGATATACCCCAATCTTTTCTCCATCTTGTTCTTTTCTTATTTTTTTCCGGAAGATGGTCAACAAAATAAGGTAGCATTAGCGAACTCGGAAGGAAAGACGTCAAACAGACATTGGCGCATGAAGTTCATCGCATCAACATCGCTATCACCTCAAACACGGATAAATTCATGTCTCAGTGGTGAGTTGTGTGATGACTTGTTTTGTTCACTATTGCGTATACATTATAAAAGGTTGTCACACCTTGTTGTGACTTCTCATCTCGTAAGCGGGGCCGCGCCTTCGCCCCTCGTTGTCTGAATAAGCGCCGGCATAGAGCTCTGTGTGACTGGAACGGCTGTGCTCTGATGCGCCACTTGATGGTGCACTAGCTGTGGGAACCGAGCGATATCCTGTTTAGAAATTAACTTAATAATAATCTAAAACCATCTACACAATACGTCAAGCATGCATATAATCTAGTCTCTGCATTAGTGGTGATTGATGTTAGAATGAAATGATATCTCAATTGTTGATATTCCAATACAAAGAGTATTCCGTTGGTAATTTTTACCTAGGGTACTATGCGATTAACAAAATGTCTTTCAGACTCTTCACATATTATCTATGATGAGAAAGAGGACATCGATGTTCAGGTATTCAACAAGACGATGGTAATTCAAAAGTACCATCGAATTTCTAGTGGTCGAATTTTTCGTTGAGAAATGATTGATAGCAACTGACTATTAGTTGGCACAATTCCGATTCCCAAGTGAAAATCGTCAGAGGAATGCATATGAATCAAGTAAAAATAAAATATTGCTATTCAGAGACTATTTCATCGATCATAAGATTCAGCTCAGTGTATCAGAATATCAACGTATGAGTGATTAATAATAGGATAGAAGCAAATACAAGGATATTAATTGGTCATCAATCGCGACAATCAACTCGTGGACGACTTTATGTTATTGAGTGTACGTTTTGCTCCACCCAACTGGCTGTTCATGTCATTTATCCATATTATTGTAATCTTGACTTACAGACCGTTCAAACCATTCAGGTTATGACGAAATTGTACAGGTGAGTGAAAAATGGATGGACTGACGTAAGCGTCTACTTGATAATTGATCATTATCCTGAATTGGATGTTAATATCTAGGATTATATAAACATCTTTACTTCATGGAAGCGTGATGGTAGTACTATCTAGTTCGAATCCGCATGGATTCCATTTCTTTCGAATGCCATATGAGTTTACTCTACAACATACGCGATTATACCTTTCTTTCATAATGAAGGGGACAATTCCAATTGATTTTCATATTTATCCTCACTTGGGGAGGATTGTTCGCACGAAGTCAACACAATTATGATGTTGCTTTGAATGCTCGATTAATATCTAAGTAACGTATTGGCCTCTATCACTATTGCCAACGAATGAAAATAAGCCCCATCTCACCTCTGTGCCTTATAGAATATTAGTGTCAGGTTGAGATGTACACCAATCGATTGTGAGGATGATGTAATACACGAAGAAGACATTGATGTAGTTGCGGATCATTAGGAGAAAAGAAATATGTGAAATGAGGTATTTGAATAGTAATATTAGTCAAATGGAATGCGATGTCTGATGATAGATTTAACAATCAAATAAATCTCAATTGTCACTTGCAGAACGAAGTAATAAGAATTCCATACCTTTAGGATAATATTGAGCACCACGACCTTCTCCATAACCATGAGATGGTCCACGAGTACCGACACTGCGTCCTTGAGACGGTGGAGGTATACTTCTTGGTCCCGGTCCATGGCCACCGTGTGGGTGTCGCTATAATCATCAAGAGTCATTGTTCTCTTATCAGTGTATAATTAATTCTCTGATGAGATAGAATTGCGATTTAAAGTACAAACACTCCCAGAATATTTCTTACACTTCGGAGATGGAATCATGAATTGGAAGATGTGATAAATATGTACAGTTGACGTATTTGATATTGAAATAGAACTTACCATTCGTCGAAGAGTGTTCATAGGTCGTCGCAGGGTATCACTGATGCGTCGCGCAGGTGGCTTTTTGGGATTACTCGATGGTGTATGGACAGCGCAACATTTGATGAAGAGTCCCATGAAAATGATGAATGCAATCCCCATCAACAAGACGGCCCACCAATACTCCTATAACGTGTAAGTAATGGGAAATCCAAGTTTGTACAAATCATGATTTATAGATTGGTATGGTTCGGAAGTTTTGCTCAGCGACAATATTTGGAAATTCTTCAGGCGATATTTCATAAAATTCTGATAGATATCCTGTGATATACTGATGTTTACCGATATATTATGGAATGTCTATGTAAGACAGTTGCCTATGGAGTAATGTTGAAACCCCTTTTTGTCAAGAAAGATGAATGAGGAAAATCTTACCGTAACCCATTGTGCTACACTCGATAACGTTTCTTTGTTGAACAAGAGATTTTTCAATTTGGCAAGTGGACCTTCGGCATCTACAGCTCGACATTTGAGAAAAACATCGCAATATCCTTGGAAATTATCACAAGGCGAACCTGGTCGTAAACTGATTCCACCTTTTGGCAAACCGACATTCTGTGCGAATTCACTCGTACTACGGCACGTCGACGCGTCAGTGCCATTTTGACAGGCTAATTCACATAACTTTCGCTTATCGATATTGGGTATAATTGTGCTAGTTAAGAAACACTCTTTGAGGTTCCATTCAAGACATATTGATCCAGTGCATTCACCATTAATACAAAGCTGTAGAAAAAACAGATGAAAATTTGAAAGATTTGTCATGGCGTATCCTCCTCATATATTGTAGAAATCATCGCAGTAATGCAACTAAAACATACTTGTGTGCCTTCATTACATCGAGTTTTGTTCGCGCGTGGTAATGATGATGGACACTCCGAAGATTTACCATTGCAAGTTGCATTGTAGCTACATTCAGACTCGGCCCTGCATCCCATGTTTTCTGATAGTGGTACAAATTTACATGTTTCGCTGGAACAGCATGGACCCTGACTCGGACTGTAAAGGTAATGATAATGCTTTGTATACCAAAATTATGGACTAGTCAACAGTTCTTGAACAGACACCAAGTGGCTGGAGTTGTGAGTTCAGGTTCTCTCAAAACTCTGCTGTTTATACCAGGATTGGAAAACTTATGAGTACCAATCTTTCAAATTGTTTTTACATACGAATTTAGTCGAAAACTGCTCATTTTCTGAATGGAAATATGGTATTCAAACATAATTTGTCTTTGGTGTTTATTCAGAACATACAATTGAGAACAAATAAGATGAAGAAAAAAATTCGTTGGAGTTTTAAAATTATTTTTCTCCGTGGCGAATATTTGAACATTTGTTACGAAATATGTATTGAGTATGAACAAGGCGGAAATAAGTCATACCTGCACTGAGTACCAGCCCGTCTATTACATCCCTTTGCAGACTCATCTTGACGTTTTTCGTGCTCCGACACTTGACGTGGATAACAACATTTATCTGTGCATTCTATGTAATCATATCCGCAGTCACATTCTTCACCGGCTTCAACAATTTTGTTGCCGCAGAAAGCACCGGCTGATGCTGCAATGAGATATGAGATAATGAATGTGGGAATGAACTTCGCATCTTTCATCGTAGTCGCAGAAACGTACCAGTGAAACAATTCCGTTTTTTGTTCTCTTCCATGGCATCCAGAACATTGCTTATATTACTGATACTACATTTGGAGAATTTACTATTGTTTGGTCGGTCTCCGCTCGTTGCCGATGCAAACATAATATAGTTACCATGTAATCCACCTGGTCTACATTCGGGTGGAAAATCGTGCTATACGAAAACAAGAGAGAAGGACATTAGTGTATCGATGTTTCATAGGATACATATGGAACTGGATATGATGTCATAATGGATGCATACCGGCGATCCAAAATTATGCCCAATTTCATGAGCTAAAGTCAACTGTGAGACTTTTGGTGGAACTCTACTATTATAATTTACGAATGTTATGATCCCAGTATTGAGAGATCGTTTGGTCGACTGATACATGCCCTCAATTGTCTCTGTATAAGTCTTATATTTTTCACAAATTCCACCTGAGGCACCTGAAGCTGAAGCAACCCAGGCAAGTCCAAGTGTACCTCCAGTGAAATCTCTGGAATATTGATTCGATAATGAAATACATCCTGTTATTCTCCTGCTCGTAATTGAGAGTATTTGCATATAGTCATCTTCTAACCTGTATGTGAACACGTATGCTAAACAAAAATCTTCGTGATTTCCTAAGGAATGTTGGTTCAAGAAATTGCTGACATCGATGTTTTCCATGCAGAATACATTTGGTTTCGAATCGGATGGATGAGAACACGCAGTGTCATTGTCTATCTGTAATTAATTGATCCAAGATCTTCATCAAGTTATGGGAAACCTTTGACTGTGTCTATCAAGGTATCATGGTGTTCATGATGAGAGAATATACTTGACTTCGCCATACATTTGTGATGGCATTCAAACAACTACGATATATTCATGAATACGCGACTGATTCGAATTCAAGTATGGCGATCCGTTGAATTGATATTATATCAAAAAATACAACGAAAGTTTGTATTATCGATTCACGTGATACGCTCATTTCATAGGACATACTACTGAATATTTTTTTCACAATTAAAGTTGTATGCAACTCGTCAATAGAATTCTCAATGGTATTTAACAATTTTCTGGGATACATGCGATATATTTCCCATATCTACACAAATTTAGAATGGGAATTGATTCTAAATACCTTTATTCTTTGAACTTCAAACTTGATATTCCGATGTTCCATTCTACCATCAAAGCGAGTATCCCGATAGATGTAATTCACAGCAGTAACGTGATGTGCTATCAGAGAAAGAATTTCTTCTCGCGTTTTGTCCGTATCGCGTTGTAGCTGTGATGGGGAACAAGGAGGAAACATTACATGATGACATTGAGTTTTAGATCGAATGATATGATACGACCAAAGTAATTACTACCAGCTTCATCACTCACATGCTCAGATATGTGACGCCAAATGAATGGATCCGTTTGAATGAAAAGGGAACAAGTATTCCTGTTATCTTCCTTTGGTCTTGTAGCTCTCCTATTCCTATGATGTTCGGGTACGTTTGCTTCCTTTGTGTATTTGTGACCAGGGCTTTCATATATTTCACTCAACGGCTCGGCATTCCCTTCAATTTTCTTAAATTGTAAAGGCAAGGCTGAAGATGGAATGTCATCAGATTCTCCTGAATTTTGTATTTTATCCATCCATTCGGCGACTTTGTGCGTGATACCACAGCCTGTTGAGTTTCCTGAAGTATTCAAGATCGAACATGAAACAACTGGCTTCTAATGCAAAGAATGGTATTCATAGTGAAATGGAGAGTGTGCATCCGACTTATATCGCAAATTGAGAATTGGGGATCGATCTCTGATACAATTTTGATGCGCGGTTACGTAAGCAACAAGAAAGTATTTCTAATCTTGAAAATCATTAACATAAAATGTCGCAGAAGTGCACATTTCCGATAGGATTCTATGAGTTCGAACAAAAAATCAATAATATTGATGAAAGTAGACGCAGGACATCCCTTCTCATCAAATATTTTAATCTGACTTTGATGTACTTATCAATTATTTTCATTATGCAGTAGAGTCGTAGTATAACATCTCGTCTGATTTTCCATCTATTTGAAATAGTGCGCACTATCGGGTTTGGTGGGATTTGGAACGACTTTTCAATCGAATTGAACTATATGGTATCAAGAATGGAATATAATCACGAATACCTTGTGTTTGTTAACAAGGTATAGCAATACGATGGAGTAATTATTGTATGTACATAAGATTAAACAAACTTCCTCATTATCGTTATATGTATGGACTTCTCCGCTTAGGTGTTGGTATTGATTGACCCTATTTTTTTTTCCTAACAGATCTCATACTTCCGGTTTGTATTTTGCAAGTGAACAAATGCTGATATGCATAATTTTATAGCATTATAAGCCGTTGAATACAAGTGAGGAACGCTGATATGAATTCAGTTCATGTGCGACGCATCCCACAAATGTGGTGAAAAAGTATTCTTTATTCTGGATCTAATGTATTTGTGGGGGATCTAGAGATGCGATTAAGTGCTCAAAGGGTAATGGAGGGTTATTAAAGCTACAATATCTAAATGTTATCATAAAGAAATGAGAAAAGGTAGCAATTTTCATCGTGAAAGTCGTTTGAGAATGATCATTCGTGTTGTCTAATGAAAATAGTTCCCCGGAATCGAGAATAAGCATTACCTTCCCGTCTTGCAGTGTAGGGATCAGTTACGTCATTCTCATGGTATATCACTGAATGGAATGAATCATTGATTGCATGTGGCCGAAAGTAGTAATGAGCCTTTTCGACGAACCAAGTACCAGTGTCGGGTGATGACATTTGTCCGTGGAAAACTCCCTCGCTGATGCTACCGAAAGCGTGACTATTCCGTACACCTAAGACAGACAAACAGCAACTTAGTGTTTTTGATTGATGCTTGAATTGTTCAGAGTAGGTTATATATCCATGGACGCTGTCCTATTTAGTTGTATAAAAAAGTTGTAATTGAGGATTGTAGAATCGAGGTAGAAGCCGACACTTATAACTTATAGTTTTATGCATAGAGAATGAACATTGCAGTGTTGTCCAGGCTTCTGGGATCATAACTGAAATGCATCGGAAAATTAAGGGATTATAATTCATTCTAACAGATCCGAGAAAAACTGCAATTATTCCCTTGAATGAAATGAGGTCGTAGAAACAAATGGATGATGAACTGGGTAACAAAGTATTGTGCTGAAATCGAGCATGTGGCAACATTTAGAAATTTACTCGGTGATTTGCAAGTTGACTGAATAGTGAGTATCAGCCGCCATGATAATGGACCGTAACCATTATCCGACGCATCAATTCGATTTTGTTATATCGAACTCACCGATAATTCGTGTTTGGATGGCAAAAAATTCGTGCTTCGAATAACGAGTCGACATCCACAGATCTTTTGAATTATTCTCATGATAACAGCAAAAAATAGTGATGAGTACTTAATGAGTAATGTCATCCCAAATTGAAAATTGGTCATGTTTAGCAATAATGGACTGTTTCTCAAATCCCGATTATGGCAATGCTCAATAATTCGTGCTTCACAGAGAACATTCCATTCCCTATGATGCATAAGTAGTTTGTAGACGTGTGATATATTCACAAGAATACACATCCAATGAATGTTTCATGCGTTAAAACGATATACATATCGATTTGTGAACCAGGATCCCCAATAATTTATGAACATTGTCGAAGTTGTGTGTTCTGGATAATCATTGATTCGATTGATTGCTACTTATGAAGGCTCTATCGATAATTGTGATTGTAAGTCTGTCTTGGACCAGACATTGTGAACTAGTCACATAAAAACCATATCTATAGCGAAGACCGTACGAAATTCGGAATGAATGAACTGAAATAATCAAACCTCGTAAGGAATGAACAAATGAATATTTGATAGATAGATTGCGAGTTATGAGATCGTAATGGAATAATGATCAATAATTATTAATAATGATTAATTTATATTCACCAACAAGGTGTCCGTGATAAATATGTGATGTATCTAGGTCCTCTATTTCACCTGAAGGACCTTCTATAACGAGATTGTCACTGAATATACTCAAATCTCGTTTCAAGCGTATGTGGAAATTTCTCCCATGCGCTTCAAATTTGACGCTAATTTCATTGTCGTATGTGACTGATCTTCTGGCTCTCAAGTGATTTTGATGAACTTCTTCTGTTGGATATGAGAGTGGCTCATAATGGCGTATGTACTCATTCAGGCGCCGTGCTGAAAAATACGAAAGATTATAAGAGTTTCTCAAACTAATGTGACATAAATTATTTCCGATTCTAAATCGGGAATTGATTGGTTTCTACATTATTTCATCTCCGGAATTATTGTGTTTACAATATATTCGGGAGTGAGTCATTCACTCATTGGAAAGTGGCAGTCATTGGAACTCCTGAGATCTCTGAGAATTATTAACAAGTATTCTTCAAAAATTTCATGAATTGGGTATTAAGATTAAAACTAAACAGCTATGCAAAACTATGCATTAGTTAGTCATTCCTAATGGAACATTAAAATTTGTTGTGTGCAAATATAAAAGAACAGAGTGGTTATGAATAATGCATATGTTTATATCAGTCAATGAGGGGTCTCCTTTAGTAATTACAATAATTATTTAATTCTACACAAATTCTTTGTTTGATAATAGATAGTGAATATAATTTGGCATTAGTGATAAGTCAATTATCCCAACACTTATTTAAAATGTATTGATTATTTTATCAGAATAACTATCTATCACGATTAATGAATTTTGCAACTAACATAAACTTTGTTGCGGCGTCGTTTATGGAATATCATTTCATTCAGCGACAACGAATTGTTCACCATCGTATTTATTATTCAATACGAATGAGTATTCTATATTCAAGGAGACTCTAACATTGTCAACAATCATCATTTTCCTTCGTACACCGACATTTTTAATCATCAACAATTGACAACCATTATTTAATACAAAAACTCTGTTTCCTGTGTGTAAACACTGTGGAAGGCAATCAATGACCATTAACGCATGATTGCTGCCGATCACAAAGCAAACATAATTTACTTATCAATTAACTCCTCGAATAATTGCGAGAGAAGGATCTGTGGAATGATCATGAATATGATTGTGTACTCCATTGCGTACAACAAAATTATCGTCTAATTTCGTGATTTTTATCCACTCACACAATAGCACACCCTTTCATTTTCTTTCATCTCATTACAATAATATTCATGACACTGATGGCCGAAGGAAACTGATTTATTAAACAGGAACTTACCACTTTCTGTATATGGAACCAATAATAATAAAAAGAGGACGTATCCACACGAATCACTTGACATCTTCACCATATTTTTATATTATGTTGCCGTGTGGTGCTGGACCCCTTGGCGCACACACTGACACACACATACACCCAATACACACTACTAACCGTTCTGATAACAAAGTAATATTAACAAATAATTCGTAAATTCGTCATTGAACAACCATTCACAATTGACTTCACACGTAATTTTATATGAATTTAAATTTATTTCCGCTATTGCTTCACTACTACACTATTGTCATTTATCCATCGAATTATTCTTCTCCCTCTCTTTTTTCCCCTCGCGCTCTCTCTCTTTCTCTACACATTTATATTCAGATTTGTAATATTTCCCGTCGTTCTGGAGAAATAGCATCCACTGTCACTACTGCGTTAACATTAACAAGCATTGGAGATGATTAATGAAATAACAGCAAAAAGATCATTCAAAGGTGCATTTTTTCTTCTTCCCGAATCAAATTAGTATTGACAGAATTATGTATGTATCTATTTATGGAATGAAAAGTGCACTTGCAATGAACGAGATGTTATCATAATGTGATGAAAGAAGTATGTTTCCACTCGAAGCTACGCCACTGTATATCACACTTTGAGTATTACAATTTTTCTATTTCAAACGGAAATAATTGATACGATTATTAGTGCATGTATATATGTATATATGTACACACACACACACACACATATATAT